>JAQIXX010005257.1:0-14342 GCA_034700605.1 Willowsia nigromaculata | reverse complement strand
CTATGGAAAGGTTATCCTATGGAAAAATAGTCCTGTGGAAAGATTGTCCTATGGAAAAGATGACCGGGAAAAAAGTGTCTGTGGAAATATTGTCCGGAACCCGTGCAGTTAATCTACGTCCAGTCGAGTTCACGCTTAAGTACAACTTTCACTTTAACCATTAACATTATGTGTCTTTAAATAATTTCTTTGCATACACATTCCGTATCAAAAACTTTTGTTTGTTACAAAATTTTACTTTCTGAATTACCCCACATCTTCTTAAGCAGAAGCGAAAGGAGCCACTAGTCAAAAAATTGGTTCGTCTTTATCAGCTACAAGCTACAAAAATAAACTAACCAAAAAGGTTCACATTTAATAGCCTACATTTTTATTTTAAATGAATCATTATTATTTATATATTTATTTATTAAAATCCGAATTAAAAAACTCACAATTTTATAAATAAATACAACCGAAGGCGTTGTGATAGAATGCAACTGAAAATTTAGTAGTAATATGTAATCAATGTTTTTGTATAGAAACAACTTACCAGCGATGGCGACAACAACGCCTCCATAATAATACAGACATTTCTTTACGGAAATGTTGGGTTCGAGTGAGGAAACATGGATGAATAGCGGTGTGCTACACGAACCCCCGAGATTAGAAGGATTTCTAATGACAATAACACTACTTAACTAATATTCACACAATTTTTAAAATTACCTTTAACATGAGTCAATGGAATCATATCATTAATCCTTGTCTGTCAAACTTTCGAATAAAACATAGGGTGTATAATATACGACTAACAGCGGTAAAATAGGTAATATAAAATAAACTGGTATTTTAAGCTAAAGTTGGATTTGAATAATTGTACACTGCTTTTTAGAAAGTCTGAATCCATTGATTGCAAAAATATGCGTACTTTTCACCTTTGCTTGTTATTAAGACTTTTTGACAGTACCATTGTTAATTTAAACTTAAAATTTGGCAGTTATGTATGGATTAACTTACCCTGGTAACTATGGAAACAAATATAACACTATAGCCCCGCATTTAATTGGACTTTTGGTTTAAAATATTTACACGAGGCAAAAACAAACGCATTAGTTTTCATATGACGGTTTTGTAACGAACTGGAAGTTTATAGTTAGTTATTTATGGATTCAACGGAAGACAGGGATTTGTCCACATGTTTGTTATTAAAGTTATCAAAAATTCAGGGAGCGAATGTTATGCATCCTTAGATATGTGCATACTAAATAATTTATATTTGCGGATCTAGAGTCCGTCTGTGTAACATTTTAGAGACTTTTTCTTATGGGCTTTCTATGGTGCATAAAATAAGCTTAAGATGATGATGTATGACGCGTATGTGAAGGTCAGACTTCCTTTAGACATACGTAGTACTAGCGACGCAAATATTTATCCCAATTTACGTTAAAAGCGATAGTTTTTGAAAGTCAAAAGTCATGAATTCGCAAGATTTTAGTAGCTTCGGTCGTGTGAAAAACCCTTTTGTTCTACGTGCTTAAACTTGCGAACAGTATAGGGGAATTCAAACGCTAACGGATCATTCAGGCCCAGCTTACGTTTCCAACTGATATGGTGGTTTTTTGTTTTGTAAACGAATTAAAGCCAGTATGCCAAACGTTTACTATACACTTTCTTTAAACAAAAAAAGAAACGTAGGAAAGCTAGTTATTAAAGATTAATTAACTGCTTTTACTTCAAACCTTTAAAAGACACCAAACATTACAAAACGCTGAGCTATAGTAGAGTAGCTATTTCCTAAACAGGATACCCGGATATTACGATACTCCAAAAAAATATTTTGAAAGATTACCTAAAATCCAGCGTACTACAACATAAAGTATTTTTTTGTTGTTGAGCCACTATGTTTTTGAAAACTCCCCAAAGCAGGCCACTGTGAATATTTAATATTTTTGGAAAATATATTACAGAGGTGACGGATCTCTTGCAATAAAATGACGAAAGAATACTTACAAAACAGTTGGGCTTCAACTAAAAGTCTTTTAAATGGCAAAACTAAGGTTTATTCAAATTTATACTCATGTGCTTCTCTGTCTTGTGAAGCATGTACTTCAAGCAAACACACTTTGTCATTTTGACTGCAGACGAACGGAACTGCTCGACAATACGTGTTCTTCCTTTTCCTCTAAACAAGCACAACTTTCAAGCAAAGTTACTAACTCAACTCATTAAAATTTTCAGCCTGTTCAGTTAGTTCAGTATCTGTGTGCCGCCGTTCTTAATATGTATAATTTGTCCGATATCCATAATGTAATGGTTAATAGTTAAAAAATTGAAAGTATTCTACATAGCACTTAACTTACGGTGTTTATAACCTTTTGCAGAAATTAACAAACGTTTTGGCAGATTTGGACGAAACGACTTGGAGTACTGAAGGTAAGATGACCTTAAGTTGAGAATCGTATAACCCGAATTGTTCGCGTGTTAATCCCTTGTCTTTGTTTTGTACTATGATCTACTACAAATAGTTTCCACCGTACCAATCGCTCGAAACGACGCCTGGATAATGCTATTTTTCATTCTTTTTCTATCTATCTTGGTTTCTATATGTATATGTTGGTCTCTAAAAAAGGTAATAAATGAGGCAAACAATCTTGCTTTACTTTCAGAAAATTCGATTGACAACGTAACCAATACTGCAGTAAGGACAAAAGTGATAACATTAATTCTTTATTTGTGTTCTTTTTTAACCCTGATATTTTGTCCATAATATACACACGGGAAAAATTTCATTATGTTCCTTCCTTAGAGACGACTTGCAGTGCGAATGCCATCTGAACCCGAATATGATGAAGATTTCGTTTGAAATGTTTCGCTCTAAAACACGGTTGGTGATTTTTCATTTATAATTGGAAATGTAGCAAGTTTTGAATGGAAACTCATGGTAATCACATCTTGACATACGTTTTTCACCCATCAATAATTTTATTTAAATAAAACATCCGCAGATTGTTTGTTAAAGGCTTTTCTTTAATTTACTTAATGCAACCTCAAAACCTAAATACAAATTCGACAGTTTTTCTGTTACTGTTTTTAACTAATAAATAATGAAATTTTTCGAGCTTAGAAGGTAACTTTAGCAAATTATTTTATCACTTGTTTAAACTTACATACCTTCATAAAATTCGCATTTTGTAGTTTCATTTGGTATGAAATGATTTTAGACAAAATTATCCTAATATTTTGTTACAACTGCTCCGAGTATAATTTGTTTTACTATTAGTGGTTGTATTACAGATATATTATGTGACTAAAATACAATGGATTTAATAAAAATTTGTGCAATCTAACATTCATTTTAAGATTCAATGATTATTTATTTTACACTTAAAATGAAATAGCCCATTCTTAACATACAAAATTGCCCTGGATGTAATCTTACCTTACATAAAATGTACTTATCATCTGAGTGCCTAAAGTCATATGAGTGTGTTGCTTAGATTGCTATTTGTCGATAACACCTAAGATTTAAGCAATGAAAATTTTATGGAATTAAAATTTGTCTGAGTCTGCATAGGCTAAAGCTTTTAAGAAAAGCTTATGTAATTCTCATGCTGGGAGGAATCAGTTTTGATCTAGAATGACAGATTAGTCCACTACATAATTGATCTCGGTGATATGAAATATTTTCGTTTCTGCGTAAAAACAATTTATTGTATACCATGTCACATACAAATGGGTGATTCATAACTACTTGGGTCAATGGCTAATGGTTGAAATAACTGATTTAATAATTGAGATGTTATTTTAACTAGAGGAAAATATTTTATTTCAAATTTTCCACAGTAGAGAAACAATGATTTGAACAATATCATCGAATATAACAATCCCAGTCATCATACTTGTAATTCCAAAAGATCGCAGTTTATACCCTATTTAAAAGGCAGTCTCGAGTCTTTTCTGAATTCCTCAATCCGATAGATACCATCTTTAAAACTTTAGAAACGATTTTTAAGTGGGGCATTTGGATGTACAAGCCTACATGTAAGATTAATGCAGCAGTTACCTCTGTCACTGACATTTTTATATAAAGTATCAAGGGCATAACGCCATAAAATATAAATATATTACTATGTCGTTGACAGACATGCAACAATGTAATTTCCCACACAAATCAGGAGAATATGACAGTTACTTGTCATATCTACAAATGTGCTCAGGTGAATATATAGAAACATTGTAGACTCCGATACCGGCTAGGTTTCGAATCGAGTTGTTGAAATATGCACAGTATACGGAAGTCGAAATATTCGCTGTTAAAATTTATGTGAAAGGAAATACACCTTATTGGTTCCTATATTTGAAACCTATATCAAAACTTTTAATATGAATGATTTAGTTCTTGGCTAGAAAGTACTATATGGATTTTCTCTCATATTGGTTTACAAATTGTAAAAGGCAAAAGCAGGATTCTTACTCAGACTCATTTAAATTTTGTTATATTACATATCAAACATATTATATTAGATGTACTCAAAATAAAAATTTTCGACTTTAAGCCTAGAAATATTTTGCAATTCTTTTTTTTAGTTCTTAATAAGGCTAAGAACTTTGGAGTGATCGATTTAAAAAAGTATATGATCTTTACTGGGAACATTGATTTAGCTCTTTGTAATTACGTGAAACTTTTTGCTGACTCACACCGAATAAAACAGTAATTTTTACATTACACCCTTGCATGCACGAGTGACACATTTGTTTTTAAAATTTGCTGTATGTAATTTGAACGTGTCGTTAAAATTAACGATGAAAAAATACGATGTTATGTAAATACAGCTATTAGAAAAATTTCTGTGAAGTTATTTTTGTGTAAAATGTTAGTATAAATTTCTATTGTTACAGCTGCTGTTATGTGTTAGGAATAAATGCAAGTTTTGTTTTATATTCCTCTGTAAAATTTCCATTCCAAACTTTTATTTCTAAAATTAAAATTAACCATTGGTATTTCTCTGAAATTTTTGTATTTTAGCCCGCGGTAAGTGAAATGGTATTGATAAAAATTTATGAAGTAGAATTATTTCAAAAATTAGACAAGGAATTCCATATGTATTAAAATTTGCTGGAAAAAACAACTTACACAACGGTTCAAATAATAAATGAGGGGTCAAGCTTGAGTTTGGTATTACCCTGGTTTCAATGCTACAAAGAATGATCAATCAAACTTGATATTTGTTTGGTAGTCAGGAATCTAATTGAGTTTGACTTGCGAGTCAACCTCACATAAACAACGGTGTTTCAAAACCAAATGATCGTGACCTCGGGATCATACCAATACGTTTTTCCAAACCTTCTCACGAGTAAGATTCAGGACGAGTCAAGAGCGACCACAAAAGCACTTCTAGAAGTACCTCTTGACGCAATTTTTGCTTATGTTAAAAATTCAGGTACTATTATCAAAATTAAAGGTGTTTCTTTGTTTTGCAAAGTCCTTCAGGTATTCTTTATTCACTTTAAAGTGACATCGATTTCTAAAACCGTGGTGACCCTCTTGTTCATTCGGAAAATAATTTTCGTACACCTAAAGATTCCATGAAAGAATGATTTTATGCAGTGATGACTTGCAAAGGTTTACGTTTGTAAATGCTCGTGATTGTAAAAATAACTGCCCCGAAACAGGTTACTGTAAATATAAAAGTGAGGAGGATGAAGCGTTCACATCGAGTTGCTCATCTTGGTCCACAGGAATAGGATCCCCATTGCTATCAAAATGGTTATCTAGTGGTTCCATTTTGGTACGACGTAGCCCCATCCAACTGTACTTTATTGGAGATTGTGACATCGACACCTCCATTTCTTCTTTTCCCGATTCTTTGACCAGTACGAATGATAATAAGCTGTCCCTAGTTGACAGGTAGCTTGTAGAAAAAAACTAACTCCCGTCTTATGTTGCTTGCATGGAGAATTTAATTTGCGATTTTAATAACAAGTAAATATCTTTTAATTGCTAAAAACCGTTTTAAAAATAAAAAATCAGTATACAAACTAACGGCGAAGTCAACTGATAACAAGCGGTTTGTAGATAAGGAAACTCGAAAATGTGGTTAAACAATGCCGAATCAAAACTGATCATGACTTGTGGATTTCAAGGTCCCACATATTTGTTAACATAGAAACCCTTACTCCCGGGTCAGAGTCATGTTTTAACACCAAGTATCGAGTCAAGCACATTTCATTCTTTTTATGAACCTAAATTAAGCTCAACCATATAATGCATAAAAAAGATAAAATTTATGGTACAGTGCTGTCATAATATTTAATATTGCCATTATATGGAATTCATAAATTTATACTATGAGTCCTAAGAAATTTCGATTTTACATTTGGACAAGTTAAAAATTAAATGTAAATTTAACTCTTAAAATTAAATATGAATGATTTTTTACTTCGTTTTTCTCCTACGTAATAAGTAGTTACATACTTTGAGTTACATTTAATTGATATAGAGTCCTATACTGAGAAATCTGAATTAGAGCTTCAAAATATATCCCTGAAATTGACTTTGTTAACCTGCCCTTTTCATCAACTCCTTTCAGAAACTTTTTCCTCAGAGTATCCCTTTTCATGGGATCTGTCGCAAGGAAAGTTTGTTTACGAGAAAAATCCACGAGCACTACTTACACCATTCAACATATTGAATATTTTATCATTGGGAATTCTAACTGGCAGCATTTTACTTAATTATTGTAAAGGGTGTTTTCGATCCAACCTCCATAACAAATGATCACCTTTTCTTTTTCATAATACTGTTTTTACCGGCGAAATTTATTATTTTGAAGTGTTGTTTTCTATTGGTATAGAGATACAATAGCAGAATTCGCCAATGGCTGGTATTGTAAGGCAAAAACGAGACCTGCCGAAGGAGGGAAATTTGTACAAATTCAAAGCTACCGTGAATCTTTTCATAATTTTTTCATTGGTGAAGTTTTCAAATAAAGCCGTTAAATTCATTCTAATACTTATATTTTTTATGAATTTTTTTCTAAATTTTAGAGGTGAGGAAGATCCGGAGCCATCAAAAGGCTGATTATCTTGGCATAATATTTAGCGTGGTGTCAATTATTTTAGGGATTGGTCCTTCATTATCCTTTCCTTTATGGGCTACTATAAAATTGGATATGATTTCTCAATCTCTGTACTACATTTTTCCTCCCGAAACCCGCAGTCATGTTGCACACTTGCTAATAACTCTCCTTTCAAGCTCATTAGTAACTGTTGCTTTCAAGGAATGTGCAAGAACGATCAGAATTACATTTTTCCAGATCATTGTTGTTGTCTCTGCTACAATCCAACTTCTTGAAGATGTACAATTTCAAATACGGCATTGTTTGACCCGTAGCCTTCTGCAATACCAACATCTTCGCATCCTTCACGAAAAGATGGCAAAGTCATGCAAAATATTGTGTTGGGAAGCATATCAAATGGGCACATTTATTGCCTATTTCTCCATCACAGGAACACTCATTGGTTGGAGAATGCTTTCTCCAGTATCGTATGCTATATGCCCAGCACTAGCAACTATCACTATCTTTATTTTAGCTGTTACTGTACCATTTGGCGAGCGATCACTGCTAATCACCCAGGATCTGATAAAAACGTGAAAAGTCAACATATTCAACATGAAAGGTGATAAAGAGATCGTAAAACGTGTACTAAATGCTTCAAGACCAATAGGTTATCCTGTTGAGGGATTAGGACTAATTGACAGACAATTCAAAACACGTATGTGGACAAGGATAATGTTCAACACTGTTGATACATTGCTTTTAATGAAAAAGTGGTGAATGTTTTCGTTAGTTTTACAACCAATTATTTGACAAAACTGATGACAAACAGTCACAGTTATGCATTATTACAATAAATGCTTTTATAGTTTTAGCCTTACAGTTAGGTATAAAGTTACTTTTAAAAATTCACATCACTACAAGGAGATAAAGAGATCCATCGCCTGAATATTGTGATTAATATTGAATAAAGATTGAAGCGATTTCAAAATATTTGAAGTCACAAATTTTATTTGTACATATGCTACGTAAGTAATAAATGATAAAATATTGTTTTTATAACCAACAATTGGTTAAACGTCGATTGGAATAGCTAGAACTCCTAAAGTATCATTGATTGTGTACGTGTTAAGATATTGTGAAAACGCCCATGGACATAGCATGGCATTTTGAAAGACTAAAAATTTAGAAAATTTACATATCATACTACTTCTTGAAATATTGAAATATATTTTTCCTAATAGAGGTACATAATTAATTCGAGTCATATTTCTTGTACGAGCTCAAAGACGGACTATACTAGGCCCAAGATAATCTAATGTATTTTGCTCTACCAAAATTTCTGCCCGAATTACAAATCCATTTTATCCCGTGTTAAAAATACCATCATTAAAAACTTTTCATAAAACTTCCCCGTAGTTTATAATTTTGGAAGCCAACCAAAATAGTGCGAGTTTCGTTTGATTGATAAAATCCTCTAGCATACTTTTTTCTTACGAAAATATTTGATATGGCTCAATAAATTGATTTAGTTTTGGAAAACGATGCCATATTTTAAGCAAAAAGTCACTTTAATTTTAGTATGCACATGTGGGCGTAAAAATAATTTAAATAATCGAAAAATATAAAATGCAAGTAAAAGTATTTATTTTGTTTAATTTTCTGGTAATTTAATTTTTAGTCCATACTTTCCCTACTTAAACTTTCCATACAATTTTAGTTATAAAAAAACATTGACGGTAGGAAAAACATGAATTTTAAAACTCTTGACAAACCAAGATAAGATACGAATTTCCATTTAAATTTCATTCTTTAAAATGTAACTTATTACTCTATCTCTAGATAATACTACTGTCAAATTATTGGATCATTGTGTTACCAAATTTATGGTTTTAAATGTCCATGAAATTGACTATCTTAACATGTCTCTTACAGCAACTCCTTTCTACAAAATTCTCCTACAGTTTTTCATGGTAATTTTCCCGAGAGAAGCTATGTTTTCTAGAAGAATCGATTTGACACTACTGACACCATTCAAAAAGGTTTTGGTATTAGCGCCTTTCTTGCTCTCGTAATTTTTTTAAAAATTCCTGTGAAGTGTGTTTTTGATCTAGTCTCATTCGCAATTGACAATGCACAGAAAACTCAGGGTTAAAGAGCTTCTTAATCATTGTTTCTACAAAACTTCATAACTTCATATGTATGCAACAATTTAAAACTTAATTCTTGTATTGTGTAACTGAAGTGCTTTTATTCAGGATTAAAAATTACAATAAAATTTAACAACAATTTTACACATTGACTAAATAAGTTTTATTGGTTTGTTTATTTTTAAATTATCATAGATAATATACAAATACATTTGAATGTCTTGGATACTAGAGTCTTGGATACTTTTAGTATACTAGAGTCGTGCTAATTATACAGTTTAGTACTATCAAACCATTTACCACAGAATGTGAATTATTAAAATATCTATTCCAACCACAGCCTACTTACTATCTAATTGTCAAAATCAGATCCACCGTATTATTAATAATATCATCGCATATATGTAAGCCCGACCTTTCCGTGATAAACCCATAAGGTCCCAATTGAAATCCCAATACTCTCGTAGCTCTGATTTTCATTCAACCTCTTCTGTCCCTAACCTGTTGTTTCCATACCACCTTAAAAATATTCCCATTTTTATGCACAATTCCTCCCATATATGTCAGCACTATTGCCATGACAAAGCCTCCAATTGTTACCATGAGTGCGCACATGTAGGCAATCAAGTGCACACGATTACATAAAGACATGATGGTATAAAATGTACAAGTTACCAATAATGTACCTAGACACACAACCCATGTGAAAGGCCCCTCCATAATATTACTACCAACATTTACAAGAATCCGCGTTACCTGATAACACCTCCAACTTTTGAAAAATTGACAACTTATTGAAGTTGGTGTAATTTTGGATTTATCTGCTAAAAGCTTATTTGAATGTATTATAAGTTCTTCTATTATTGCAGTATTTATTACCAATGATAATAAAATGTTTGTTGAGGAGTAAAAGCTTAGAACTCCATAGAGTAAAGAGGCGCTAATTTTTATGGGAACGCTACTTCCAAAAATTATTTGCAATGGACACACGTTCATTCCAAAAGGAATCAACAATATTATTACTGATACCATATGGCATGCAACAGCGGATCCATAAATAATGTTGAACTTGACCTTATCTAAAATATTAGAAACTTCTTTTGGTTCTTCAATTTTAATACATTCATTGACTGTGAATATTATTTCATCCCCTTTTGTTCTCATATTCACCAGAAAGACAGAATTAAGAAAAATTGAACCGTAAACAAAAATATTTGCAATAAATTCTACCAAGTGTTTGGATGTGTATGTACTCCAATGGACATATAACCAGAAGATACGGCAGGGTAAGAAGAAATGACAAAATCCTACAACAAGGTACAACAGACGTCTGTAGAGACGTTGAAATCGGTTGTTGTACATCGGGTTGCTGTGAAGAAGCAGTTGAGTTTTGGATGCTGCAAATGAGGGTGCAACCATATTTTGGTGGAGTCTTAGGACACGAAAAGCAGCAAGAGTACAAGCCATGACTTTGGGAGAAAATTTAATGAGAATATTTGTTAACAATTTTCTGATTCTTTATCCAGAAACGGTCGTAGCGTTTTACTAGGACAAACCTGCGATCAGAGCGATTAAGCACAGACTGAGACATTTGTGTTCTCTCAAAGTCAATTAGAAGTCAGTTTGAATTCCTGAAATATCCTATTTCTATAGCTCCTTCTTCATAATACTATATTTGACTTAAAAAATATTGAACTATTCATAAACCTTTATACGTTTTCTTTAAATATTAGCTGAATCGATATTAATCAAAATATCATAAATTGCATATAAGAGAGTTACCCAGACTTGAATAATACGATGAAAAAACTGAAAGCAAATGCTCGGAAAGACTAGACTTACGTGGGCAGTGTATTTTATTATATTCGATTAAATTTCTTGGAATACTGTGTTTTTTCTTGGTGCTCATGTAAAAATCCAAAATTGTACAATATAGTTATAGCTATCAAAATGTGGATTGACATAGTACTTCATAAATACATCAGTTTTTCAAATGTTAGAAGAATATATTGTATTCATTAAATAATGCGGAACTAGGCAATGCAGCCCACGCCAGAATATATAAGTAAGCAAATAGGTTGAAATGAATAACAAATTACATGCCAGGCATGCAGCGTGGGTAGTTTTTAGTTCTTTTAAAAATGAATTAATATTAAAAATTAGTCCTAAAAATTTGCCTTTACGATTGCCGATTTTCAATGATGTGTTTAGTTTTTACCACGACAACGTTTAGGAAGTTTTTAAAATTATTATTCATTGCAACCGAATGTCATTTGTGAATCTTCCCTTTCTAATTCAGGGAGCTGAAAATCACTTGCATGCATTTGCAAACTTCCTGGAAAACAAAAACATGTATAATATTTTATTTTAACTTAGAGAATGCTGGTGTATTCTAATACACATTCATTCATGCCAAGAAAAATGGAGCGTAATAATATTATGCCAACGGGTAACTTTCAGCGTTCAGTGTCTGCAAAAACTTGGTTTTAGACCGACCTAAATATACACGTAACTCCATATCGAATAAAATACTGACATAAACTTCACTATACCAAAAGCCGCAAAAGTAGGAGAGAAACACATTTAGCATAACTTCCACTCCAATTTCGAGGGTTGTGTATCATCACTGTTACCTTGTTTTGAACAGAAGTCGCCCAAACCTTTTTGACCCCTGTTTACCTCCTAGACAGGCTTTAGGTGAAGTAAGAACTCCCTCGTCCTCCGGGAAAAGAACACTGGGTTCCACCATCTAATTCATTGTCCGTAGCTACCAGACTGGGATGCCTGTGCGTCTACCTAATTGTTATTCATGGCAAATTTTTAGCGATTCTTACGAAATTAAAGCCACTATATAAGCCAGCTAACAACACCATTTACATGCAATATGGCTTTAAACAGAAATCTGTATTATGGAGCAGAAATTATACGCCAAAAACTAACGATAAGAAATCCACACAGATAATGACGCTTTCCTTCTCAAGATCATATGAATCTTAGCATAAGCAATTTTCATAATCATAAACACTTGCCAATGCTTTGTAGGAACATGAAAATTACTTACAAGTTGTTAGTGTTACAAAACACAATTTCTAGTTTGATGAAAAATACAAATGTAGGAATTACGTAGTTTGTATAGTAATCGATATTTACTATAAAATGCTACAATATAAGTGTTCGTACTTATGATGAAAATTTTGACAAGCACATAATAAATTGGCTAATCGGTAAACCAATGTATATTTCACTAATAATTGTAAAAGGGTAAATCCTAGTTGAAAAAATTTACCGTTCACAGGGTATCTCATTAAGTGAAACTGATAAGTTAAGTAATGGAATGTTGCAATGATTCCTCTCATGTTACTCGTTATTCTTACGTTGAGTAATAACCTTTAATAATGCATTTATCCCGCAAATGTATCATTGAGTATAAAGAAAAAAAGACATTACCTAACGGAAAATTGGCTATAGCTGTATTCTCAACAAAATTATACTGGCTTCGTACAGAACAGACTAGAAAAAACCAGAGAAGGGATATTGCACAATGTTGACGTGCACCATGGCAAGTGTGAGCGAATTCATGTTTGTCTATGAAGTTTCCAGAAACACTCAAATTACAAGAATGAATCAGTTGATTTTTGAAAGTACAAAGCTAGTGCCTCCCTAATTACTTTATTTCAAGGTATTCCAAATGAAGGTAATGCGTGGGTATTAAGAGATTTTGTAGTAATAGGGTATCACCGGGCCCTTAAATGCACAATTTTGAAGGAGTTCATAAACAATGCACAATAATAGTTATGCATAACTATTACCCAAATTTTAGATGAGCATCACCTGAGTACACATGAATAATTCTGTATTGTTACCTGCTTTAATTTATGAATGTGAAAAATTTATATCAAAATATTATGGTGGCGATAATTTTTTGTTTGTTGGGCAATTGATCAACTACTAGTTTATGTGCAAGCAAATTTAGGAAAAAAGGAGTCGGTGTTGTTTAAATTACTTGGATTATAATTACAATGTAACGTCTTGTTTTTTCTGCTAGTATAAAATAATTTTTTACCGTAGTTACTTCTTCACCCGCTCATTTTTTAAAGCTGCATTGCATTGCAAATAAATCATTATTTTTAATTCAGAGAAACTGGCTTCCCTACACTGAAACCCATTGCTTTTATGACTAATGTGTTCGTCCAATGAAGAGGAAATGCTTATGTGGATACATGGATTACCACAGCACAAATCTTAAATTTTCTGCACTACTTCGTTATCGGAAATTTTTTGCGAGGGTTGGGTAACATAAAAAATGCAAGAAACGCCAATATCCTGTATGGAAGAGTTTTTAAGTATTCATTTTTATTATACACTACCTGTAAAATTAACACTAATAATGAAATTCTCTAATGACAATTATTTCATTAAAGATAGAGTCAAACTAGGAATTTGTAGACTATATCTTATCAATTCAACTTGTTCTGTTAAATTTAACCTAATGTGTGTGAAAATTTTGAATTCAAGATAGCTCAACAGATTATTTTACCCATAGCACTACGTTGCTATGAGCTTATATTAGGATCTTGGACATTAAATGTTTTAAAACCACGATATCAATAATAATTTACAAATGATTATTCTCAAACGTAGACTGATTTCCATTTGATGTTTCTCGCAGGTCGTCTTGGAACAAAAATGTTTTGAGTTCCTCCTTGTGTTTTAGATTTAGATTTGGGATTGGTGACAAAGTCGAGAACGTCAATTACTATAAATTTAATGGTTGAGTTATAACTTTATAACATTAAAATTACTGGAAACATGTGGTAATTACTAGTTTGATTAGCAACTTACATGAAATTGTATTTCCTCGTTTTGATAGTGAAGCCAAATTGTATCCAGGATTTCCAGTGAGTACTTTAGGGTCATAGAACTCCACAACATTCTCAGGATTTCCAGGAGGTTGATTTTCCACTTGAAAGTCCTCAGGTTCATCTGGAAACCAAAAATGTGGTTTATTTCTAAAGAAAGAGCACAGTTAACTTGTAACGTTTTTATTTAAAAAGTATGTTACCTTTAAACACAGCTGGATCGTCGTCATCGCAGGGTGTTTGAATTTTTCTCACATACTGTCCCTTCAGAGACGCGGTGACGAAAAATAAAA
>JAQIXX010005256.1:0-14342 GCA_034700605.1 Willowsia nigromaculata | reverse complement strand
GCACAGCACAGTATTGGTATGTCTACAGCAAGGTAGTGGTATGTTCCCAGCACGCTACCGCTGCTATGTCCCTGGTACGGTAGTGGTGTGTCTACAGCACTGTAAAATCATCTCCCTAGTACGGTATTCGGCATTTTTCCAGCACAGTAACGGTATGTTAACAGCACGGTAATTGGAGCACGGTGGAATTAATCTGAAGGCCATAAGTACAGAACCAAGGTGAAACATTATGAAAAACGATTATATATACCTTCGTTAACTCATCTAACTTATTCACTATATCGAGAACGTTTATTCTTCAGAGTGCTAACGGCTTTTTATCATGAACAGATTTTAAAGTAAAGCTAGCATGAACGATGATTGTCCTATTCTACACAGCGTATAGCGTATGAGTCCTTGAATTTGGCACTAAATCTAAAATTGCAAAATTATAATTGATACTGATTCCCACAATGATGATTTTCTTTTGCTAATAAAAATGTGCTGTAGAATTTTTTACCGTCCTCGAATTACCGTACCGACTACCATGCCGGAGACATGGTTTTACCGTGCTGTAGACATACCGATACCGTGCTGGGGACATTATGCCAATGCATGGGGTGTGTTTCGGGTCGCCATCTGATTGAAATTGGAATTCGTTTTGAAACGTTTTGCATTTCTTGCACAAAAACCGTTCCATTAAAATATCAACATTCAACTTCATTGCCCCTCATTAAAAAGTTTCATCCATATACCCAGGACTAATTTTCTAATGATAAATGATTAATGGATAAACCGGATACTTGCTTTATAAAAATTGCATTCTTTATGATCAGTTCATATCTGTTTGAGAGAACTATGAGACTTTTGAATTTATTAAAAAATGACAGGAAAAAGCGCTTCACCTGGAGTGAGATAGAGCTCACAATTTTAAAACTGGCATACAATTTATTGGATATGATTTACACGTGGGTACATCTAATTTTATGAGAAATTTCATAATCACTTCAATCAATCATAGTTACATTTGAAATTAATTAAAATACAAAATCCAAAAATTAATACATTCTAAGACTTATCGCATGGAATGAGATGAAGACAATTCCACATTAAGTGACATACCATTCACTGGACATGATTAGAACGAAGACACCTCACAAATACTTGCGAAATAACACAACCTAGTTTGAAACTAATTAAACTACAAAGATTAACATATTTGTACAGTAACAAAGCTTTGTAAATTGAATTAGTTGTTCACAATCAATCATAATTAATCAGAGAAATCCTAAAAATCCAATGCAAATCCTTAGCTGAAGCTGGCACAAACATTACTTGTGATAATCATCTATACTACACTCTTATTGTCATAATATCAAGTAAAAATTAATTCATTATTATATTTGAAGTTAATTAAAATCCAAAATTACAAATCATGTTGTAACAATAACAAAGCAGGTCAGGGTAAGGCAGTGGTGTACGTGCTATAATAGACGTTACCTTATGACGTTACCTACTACGTCGTATATTTATATGACGTTACCTTGTAACGTTACCTACAACGCTATGTAAATAAATGGCGTTACCTTATAGTGTCACCTACTATGTACAATTTACACGTTACCTACAATTAAAACCAATATTTAAACGTTACCTACTACAAATTACTTTCATTATACGTTACCTACTTAAGATTAGTTTTTTAACGTTACCTAGCATATGGCTGTGTAAATGCACGTTACCTTCTTAAGGCTTACATGATTTTGCGTTACCTACTTTGCGTAAACTTTCCACGTTACCTACAACGCCTCTAAACTTTACACGTTACCTACAAAGCCACTAAACTTTACACGTTACCTACAAAGCCACTAAACTTAACACGTTACCTACTAAACTACTTTAAATTGTATGTCACCTACAAAACGCTTAAGCGCTAAATACCACCTCCAACACGCCTAAACAAAACGTTTCGCATCTTAATTTATGTTATTTTAAATATTTATGTAATTTCCACTAAATGTTTGTTGTTATTTTATTTTTCGACCTAGAAACTGTGAACTCTTGGATAATAGATATCCTGTTAAATTGCTGTCACTAGGATTTAGGCAAATTATTTTTTTAAGCCAGCCTGAAAAATTAGTATTTTTAGAATTATAAACAAGTTAAACGGTATGATAAGCTTGCAAATTATTGTACATATTTTAATTGGTTCTATTTGTTCGTTACATAAAGTGATTTATGTATTAATAGTCACACAAAGGTTATTTCACATAAACAACAACTTCTAGTATATGCAAATAATGAGCTCAGCAGTAGTAGTTATTTGTAAGCATCTCCAAAATTCAATTTCCAGCTCAGCCAAATCACAACTCACTATAGGAAAACTAATACCTTATCAGCTGTGTTGTTTTATATAAAGAATCTATTTGTTCTAACAATATAAAAAATCAAGTCACCGTGGGCACTCGAAAAATATTTCCGCTACAATGCGAAATTTAGCAAAAACATATACAACACATAGTTGCTGTATAAAACTTATAGTAGCTTAGGTAACATCTGCTCATTTGCAAAGAGATAATTTGTTGTGATGAAGAGAGAATTTTAAACACTTTTTGATAAATAGTACAAACTAATGAGTCAAATTATGCATCCATAACATATTATTTAGATCACTATTCAAGTTATTCATGTATGGGTTTTAAATTTCTTTTCATTTAAGAAACCGCATGATTTTAAAAAACGATTCGTAAAAGGTGCAAACTTATGAACGGATTACTTAAGCTTTTGACAATTATTAATTAAAACTTGTCGGGCTTCCGAGAAACGGTGATCAAAATAAAGATATATATGAGTTTGCACATAGTAAAGGTCAGGCTGGTATCGCTACTTTCTTTTAAATAAAGTTGTTCTAGACTTTCTACATACCTTCTGAAACGAAAATAAGAAACTTTGATTTAAACCTCCTATTCTATGAAGCTCATACAGAAACTAAATTAATCCTCAATGAAAAACGCCAAGATTTTCTGCGCTTGTGTAAAGCTGATATTATTCTTGCGTAAAGACAACCAACTTTTTACTAATTGTTTTTAAATGTTGACGATTTTAATAATATCTGCAAACGTTAAATAGGAAAATCTCATTTTATATCACTTTACTTGTGTTTGAAACTTGCCTTCATTTATATTAAAAGCTGTTGTTTTCTATAAAACTATAATTAAAGACGCGAGAAGAAGTTTTGTTGTTTTCTGTTAATCATTATTGTCAGGGTATTCAATGAGCTCGTTGAGATTAGTATACGTTTTCATTCACAATTTTAAAAATCTTCGTATGTTGAGCTTTTCGGAAATAACTCAGGGTCCGGCCAACAAATTCCAGCTAGGGAAGAATTTTTCATATACGATTTAAAACAAATAACTGGTCCCATATTTACTACTCTAGTCAATATTTCATGTATCACTTTAAATATAGATATTTAGATTCTAAATCCTAACTGAAATAAGATGTTTTCACTCATATAACATCCAATATGAAAAGACATTCTGAATGAAAAACGATCATAAACGCCCTGTCTTTCTCGGATTTCAGTCAAGGTTTTTTAATGAATGCTTGTTTACTAAGACAAATTAAAATGTTTTAATGGTGACAGGCCAAAAGAATGCTGTGGAATATTTCATTTAGAATCTAATGAATATAATATGCTAGATTTCACGAATGCACATGGTGCACTGTTTAAAGCTCAAAACTTACATATCACAGTAACATACGTACTGCTGTTGAATATCATCCACTTGAGTATCAATCAGTATTGCACCAGGCTTTTAGTAAAACTAACCAATCTGTGTCTGGCGTATATTGGAATAATTCATAAGTTTAAAAGCCTTTGCCATTCTTGCATATTTAGGTGTGCGAATAATGTATTTAATACAACCCGTGGCCATCCCGCACAGCGGCTCTCCATTCTGTCTTTTTTGAGCACTGACGTCAGTTGCAGAGCTCCAATAGCATGATCTTGAAGGGAAAAATGTTGAGCTTGCGAGCTCGAATGTAGCATCTCTCCGCATATTACCCAGCTCTGCAAGCAACGTCACTTTTGCTATGAACAGATGCGCAGGATTCAGCAAACCTATGACCTATACACTATTCTATACCCTTGATTGAATATACCATTGTAATGCAATCAAACATTATCAGCTTTAGTCAAGTCAACTATTCGAAAAAATATTGATTGACATTTGCATAGCGACAATGATCAAGAAGATCTAATGCAAAATGCATGAAAATATATTTTTTTAGCTTATTTGCACTGAACAACAAGTTTATTAAAGAAAGCCAGATAGAAAGTAGTAATATATTTGTTCCTGCTCAGGATGGTCTTTTGTTTTTTTCTCTCCTCATAACTGGTAATAGCAGTCATATTCGGTGGAACGTCTCTTGAATTTAGCTGAAACTCACGAGAGATAGTCAAAAATGTTTGAGTTATTTGTATTTATAATGGAACATTTACAACTGTTGTGGACAAGTTAGTGACACAAGTGTAACCGGATGTTTGAATATATGTAACTAAATCTTAAACATTTGTATATACTTTGAGCATATTAGCATCAAAATCATAAAAAATATGCATGCAAATAACTAGATATCAGTATAAAAATCGTAGAAGGTATTTGCATCTAACGCATTAAATATCTCTACACCAATCATTAAGATATATACGTTCAATTGCTATAGATATTTACATTCAAATGCTAAAGATATGTACATTTAAATCCTAAACTTATTTACATTCAAATCCTTAACATATATACATTCAAATGCTTAACATAAAAACATTCAAATCCTTCACATATATACATTCAAATACTTAAGACATTTTACTTAAATATATAAAAAATTGTAACAAAATCTTAATTATAAGCAGCATTCGTATTAAAGCACTTAAAATATGGTTTTAAAATCTTTTGGCATATCTATCAAAATATAGTCTTTAGATAAATCTTCAAGATAATTTCTGTTTTCAAAAAACTTAGTGATTTGTATTGAAATCATAATTTTTTTAAAGCTTAAGGACATTTCGCTTAAAACTTATATTAAAACTTAACATATTTCTGCATAAATCGTAAACCCAATTATTTTATAGGTTTTTGTTAACAAAGCCTTAAAATGTGTGACCAATTGCTTAAGATATTTGTATCGAAAACTTTAAGACATCTTTACTTAATCCAAGTCTTCCGCTTTACGGAAGGATCTGCGAAACGCTTGCCCTTTCAAGACTATGAAGCTTGTTATTTATGAGTCCATGAAATTTTTACGGGTGGTTTTTTTCTATAAGGTTCTACATCAATCTTGCAAGGAATATATGCTGGTCAACTTAACTGAGGATATTGTCTTGGAGGTACGGGTTGTCAAAGTCCGGCACGACTTTTGAAAAAAACTACGTTTATGTCCTAGTGAGACTTCTTGGAATACTGCAAGTGTATCAGGGTACGCTTTCATACTTCATGAAAGTTCCGTCCCCCTATGTTTTTAATCCGTGTTTCTTGCCGTCATCTTTCCCCGTTGGCATGTGTCCGAATAGGATTGAATAGTCAGCAAATACTCGTTAAAGAAAGAATGCGCCCACAAAACTTCCATAGTCTCAGAAATAAGTATTTTTATCTTGTCTCGAAAATAAGTTTCTTGAGAAGCCATCAGTGAAGTGGGTTTTGAGCCATCTGTAAGCCATTAAGATGACTACCTAGTTTACTCAGGCTCACATGGGTAGAGAATTGTTTCATCTCTAGTCAAACGTTTTCCCATAAATAGAGTATTAGTCGATTAAGCAACGGTTTAAATTTTCCTAGCTTGCTCACATTCTGAATTTGTTTTGAAAGTGCAAATCCATGGCATTGACATCGAGGCTTGGTATTTCTGCCGGAAGTTACCGACTATTATAAGGAACCCATAATTTCAAAGTCCAAATTCTTAGCTTTTAAACGCAGTAAATCAGCAAATTTGATGCAAAAAATTAAAAAACCCCTTCGTATATCTCAATAACTATAAGACATTTCTGCTTAATTTATATTTGTCAAAGAGGTTTATGAATATTTCTGTATTACTCGCTTTAAGATATCTCTATCCGAAGCTGTGAAATCTTCCGAAGTTGCGACACCTGGATCATCAAGAAACTATTGACTTAATCCTAAAAATACCAACTTGAAGATCTTTAAAATGTTTTAAATCTAATTGTATTTTAGTATTGTAGACTGCGTAGTAATTGTCAAGGCTTCCCAAACATAAAGATCAACAGTATTTTCCATCCATAAAACCGCTCTGCCTTACTTACCTACGTTTTAACAGTAGCCTTTTTTGGTAGTTAGCCTCAATTTTACCTTTTTTAAGCAAATTTGTGGGATAAAACATATAATGCGCTAATGCTTGATTTCTGTAATATGCTTTGAAGGTAATAGTAAAGAAGAGTTTCTATCAACAGAATTTTAGACTAGTTAAGATTATGGAGTACAGTTTAGTTCTGGTACATTACTTCACATTTGTTTAGACTTTAGCTAACCAATTCCAACTGGTTTTAAAATTGAAAGTACCAAAGCCAACGAAATACTGAATCGTTTTTAGGAAATGTCCAGGTTACTATGATACAACCAATTCAGTGACATGAAAACCTGAACTTGATTAGCAGTGTCGCTTAGTTACTTTTACATTACATTTTTGAAGATGCATAAGAAATCGAATGTAATCATTGCTCAAAATAATACAGAAAAGTAACGTATGTATATACTTCTTTACAGTGGGAAATACATAAGAAGGTGCATAATTTAAAAAAATCGTTTTGAATATTTGTAATAAAGAGGTACGAACTAAAGTAAAACTAACCGAAACGAAAGTTGTAAAATTAAAAGCGTTGCTGCAATAGTGACACATATGAATGATGGAACTGGATAAATTCCGTTAAATATGGCAATTAAAAATGGTAGTCCAGAAATATCATGTATGTGTTCTGATGGTCAGTAAGTGAGACATTTAGATGAAGCCTCTTTACGCTTAAAATATAACCCTGGACTTTTCATTGTTTGAACAAAGAAAACAAGAGATTATCTCTGGTCTGCACATGAGTGCATCGGCGCTTGAAAGACAATCTCAGTCATACATAAGGCGTGAAACTGAAGAAAGCCTCAAATAAGTAATCATTTTATTTAAGTCATACATTCTTTAAATCATAACTTTCCCTTTCATTAATTGGTGTTCTTCCGCATGGTCATATTTAGTACATACAAATTAATATATACGAGTGTAAATTTATAACTCATAAGCGAACAGCATTCACAATAGCCATTTTTACGGTTAGTTTATGTTGTAATTTCTCAAACTTATCATCAGAAAATTTTGTAACGTTTTCAATTCTTGTTGAAAACATGATTATCGAGTTAGCCGAAAGGCTTAATTGAAAGAGTTGGAAATTAAACTGATCTCGGAGATTCCTCTCTGTAACCATTTGCTATTTTACCCAGGCTACGTTTAGCGCAACCTTGAATTAGTACAGTATTGTTACGGTAAGTATGTTGCAAAATAAATAATAATAGATCGCATGCTATTCAAAATCTAAATTACTAATTTTTAAAAAAATTCTTAAGATTGTGAGTAGCGACAAATGACAAATAATTGAAAAATTGCACTGTTTTGAAATTAGTTTTGACAGAAATATTCATTATCGATGCATGTTGGTGGTAATAAATTGTAATTTACGGATATCCAACTATGACTAACAACTTGAGCTCCAAAAACCTAAATGCTGTATCAATCGTAAACCGGGCTTTCCTACTTTGCATTTCATGAAATGATATCTTAACATTTGCATTGAAGTTTTAATGTAAAAACTTATTCAATGGTGTATTATGCGTCTGCTGTGTATTTTTGTAAGATAAACTTGGGTTTATTGATCATTTTTATCAAATGCTTCATAAAAAGTTATTCTTGGTAATCGTCACATTTATTCATAATTTAGCAGGATCAACTTATCATTATTATGGGTTTTCGGCACACAAGCTAAATTGAAGATGTTTGTTGACTTGTGTCATGTTTGCCTTGACTGTTTCGTTCTTCAGGCATTTGAAATTATTTGCACGTCACCTACAGTTAGTAAAGTCTTCTTGTAAATTGTCGAAGTAACAAGAATTTTGTACAGCTGATCTTGAGCAAAACTGCTGGCTGGAGAAAGCACTGGTGTGTTCATTTATTTGTCAGGAACCAGGATCAAAATCATCAAAATTTGATTGCTTGAAAATTAGCAATTAAAAATGGCACCAATAATTTGTTTCTGTGGATTACCCGTCACCGGTTATGGAGCCCTGCCTAATAATCCAAAGTGCATTGAAGAGAAACACCTTTTTCACAAGGATTGCTTCCCATCTGGATCCATTGTCATCTGCCCGAGTTGTAACTCAATTTCAAGCAAAATTTTGATGGCCAAGGCGGAAGTGGTAAAGATAACTGTTAACGAGCAAGGAGAAGTTAGTTTGGGGGAAGGAATCGAAACCGAGGTCATCTCTTTGGCTCCAGATGAAGGCAATTTGGTTGTTGGAAACCAGACAGGTGCAGCTGAAAACTTCCGCGATCAAATTACCCCTGAACCCGGCTTACCACCTCCGCGAGCAATTGCTGACGTTGACGTGTCTCCCGAAATCCATGACATTCCATCAGCCGTGGTGCCTGAAGCAGCAGAAGACGGCGCGAGTGCAGGAAGAATCGTTGCTGAGGATCCAGAAAAAAGTGCCTTACCAATGAAACTAAAGCGTGGTCGAAAATGTGTTCCGTACGAGAAGAAAAGCATGAAGCAATTTACCTGTGACCTGTGTGGAAAAGTTCATGCTAATCGCACTGCCAAATACCGTTGCTGCAAGGGTCCTTTCGTGTGTGGCAAGTGTGGCGTTGCGTGTAGTCGCGTCGAGTATTTAAAAGCTCATAAATCCAAATTTAATCATTAATTTGTTGTCGCATTGGAGTAAAAATTGATAATGAATTGTCTTGCGAACATCATGTTATTTATTAAATAAATTATCATGTAATAATTTCAAACCATTAATTTCACTATACTTTGATAACAAGAAAGTGAAAAAACGAACTCCTGCTGAATATAAATCGGTTTAATGCAAGGTGGCAATGAATAATTTGAATTTGCTATTTAAAATAAATATCCTGTACAGGGTGTTATTGTTAAATGTTTTGCCTTGAAATCGCCTAGTTTTTCATGTTTCCTTTTTTTCAGAAAACTGCTTGCATTTTATTGATGTTAACAACCTAAACCTTGTAAAATATCTATAGTGTGCCAACCATTTTCATAAAAATTTCAATGCTTCCGTTTAAGATAGTAGTAATTATTAATATGAAGGTTGCAAATGATGGCTCTACTCGACCTCTTTATGTGTGGTTTCGGTCAAGTATAAAAGAGAACAAAAAGTTCACTGTAAAGTATTTATAAAGCATCGGAGCAATCCCATCAGCGATCCGAAACAAAGAAAAAACATAATTTTTAAATTAATAAATAATCATTTATTCAGAAATAATATGCCTGAAGGTGTAGATTACATGTTTTAGAAAAAATTTTCGACCCCATATTAACAAGTAGAAGGAGCTTAAATAAATTTAACGCATTTTGCCGGGATGCTCCTAGCGTCGAAAATAGTTGACAAAAGTGGCTCAAAATTTGCATGAAAGTCTAATACTAATTTTTCAGGGATAGTTTTTATTTGCAAGTTTGGGGAAGTTTGGCAAGAGCAAGAAATTGACAAGGGTGTCCCACAAGCAATTCGAGAATTCGAACATTTGCTTAAAACACATCATGTGTCATAAAACCAACTTATTCGGGCTTATTGATACTAAATTAGTATAAATACGCAATTAAATGATGATTTTGTTAGAAACATCTTTGATCCTTGCAAAAATTGTATTGGCGCTCTATATTCATTACACACTTAAAATTTTTGTACTTTTGTTAGATTTGACGACACAGCAATCAAAACAAGGGTTATCAGTATGTAAGAATCGAATAGGTGTTATGCACTATCTATCAAGAAAGATACGGATTGTTGATAAAATGTGGGTGTTCTACAAATATTTTACAGGGTTTATTCATTGTAAAGCTCGACTCTGTGTGCGATGATTATTAACAAGTAGTTAGGTAAATGCAACGACGATATAAAAATGTCAACTTTTAATATGACACCCTGTATCTCTAAACGATTAATTCTATTGTTGTTTTCCACATGAATCATAGTTGAAAGGTTACAGGCGGCAGCAATCGGTTTTCTGCTGCTCTTCCAACAACTGATAGCTATAACCATATCACGCAATCATTTATGTCAGTTTGTGACCTCCAATTGTTTATTTAAAAATCGGAAAAATATTCAAAATTATTATAAATTAAAGCCAGGAAGGTTTTTTAATTTGTGGATTGTTCATCGGGTTTCGAATTTACTTTGAGAGACCAGTCAAGTAATATCAATGGCAGTGCCAGGACTTTCACTGAATTATGGAGATGTTCAAAAATTCTTGAAAATGGAAGGATTTGGACTATCTGCATTTGGGCGATTGGTCAAGTCTGACAATTCAGTGGATAGTTTTTCTTTTGCTGTTCATACAAATCTAATAAATTTGCGAAATCCACCTATCTGTTTATGTGGTCAAGTTAAAAATCTCTGTAAGCGCACTGACAGAGAAAATTCGGAAAGTCAAGGATTACAGTGGTATTGTAATCATCCGGCTGGAGCTGCAGCGTGTCATATTCGAAGATCTGTGACGTCTGGAACATTCTTCGAGCATGCCAAAATTTCATGGCACAAGGTTTTGGAACTGTGTCTTCATTGGTACTTGAAGACTCCAGTAACTGTTGCTTCAGGTGTATGCAATGTATCCAAAGAAACTGCTATTCATTGGTACTCAATGTGTCGTGAGGTATGCTTTCAAATAATTACCGAGCAGGATATTTGTATTGGTGGACCTGGCTTTCATGTGGAATTGGATGAAACACATTTGTTTCGCCGGAAGTACCACAGGGGAAGAATTCTTGCTCACCATGATGTCTGGGTGTTTGGTGGAATTTGTCGAGAGACTGGGGAGGCGTTTGCAGTCACCGTACCTGACAGAAGTGGGGCAACACTATGGCCAATCATCCAACGAAGAGTTCATCCAGACACTATTATCATGACGGATTGTGCTCGCGTGTACGACAATTTACATTTACCGAATCGAGGAGGATTTCAGCATTTCCAAGTGAACCATAGGATTAATTTTGTTGACCCAAATAACCGAAATATCTACACTAACACAATTGAGAGGTACTGGGGAATCTTGAAGCACGGTATGGTGAAAGGAACTGCAGATGAGGAGAACGTTGAAATGTATATAACCGAAGTGGAGTATCGTCGTCAGTTTTTTCCTGTACTTTCAGATCGTGAACGAAAATCATTGGGAATGAACTTTGACCAGTTTCTAAAACATGTTGTAAAATGTTTTCCTGGGCCATTTGCAGAATAATTGAAGTCTCTTTTTAATTAAAATGTCTTGGTATAGTATTCCATTTGAGATTTGACTTAAAATAAAATTTGTACAGTATGATTTCACATACGACTGTATCAGTTTAACTGGAAAAAACTTACATACTCAATTTACATTCATTACATTAAAAATGTAAAATGCTTTTATTTTTCATTAGTTGACCTCCATATTTATGTTTTAGTATGTTAGGTTCTTGAGTTAATCTTTGCTTGATCAATACTTGTATGACTTGTCTTTTAACGACAGATGAATGGCATGAAGTCATAAAGCGGATGATATCTCAGTCAAAACAGAAGCATAACTAGCATGTTTGTAGCAATGGTGCAACCTCTGTCTCAGATTGATTGGGAAAATAGCAATTCTGAGTGATTATTGCTCAAAGAAGTGAGGAGGGATAGATCGGTGAGTGGTTTAGATTTTCAATTTGAGTGATTTGAGCAATCAGATTTTAAGGTGCTAGAGTTTAGAGTATTTGATGATTGATTGAGGAAATTGAATGGTGCGTGATTGGTTATGCTGATTTGAGGCTGCTTATGTGTTTTGTGACTAACAGTAATAGTTCATATTGAGCGCATTTTTATATCTGTTGTATGAATCATAAGTAATTTTGGTTTTCTCGTCACTCTTGTAGTAAAATTGCATTTTTGTTGATATTTTTGCACATAAAACGTGCGAGTGATTGGTTTTGAAAACTCATGGATTAGGAATGACTTTAACTTGTACGTACAATGACTGATAGAGATTGAAGTTTAAAAATATAAATATGAGTGAGCGATTGACGAGAGGTTGCCAGAACTAAGAACGTTTAATTGTGTGAGTGGTGAGATATTTTAAGTTACGAAGTCACGTCTATATCTTGTAGTTATGCATAGCTTTTATGGATATATCTTGGATTTGGCATGATACCTGTTATATTCTGGCTTGAGAAAAGAAGTAGGACGTGACGGGTTTTCCTGAGCCAAAATGTAAGGTTTGCCAGGATTTGATTCGAGATTTCATCCTAGTTAATTCTTAAAACTTGAATGCATATGGTACTTTGTAAAACAGTTAAAAGTATATTAGATCATTTGTTATTTGCTGCTCATACATTATACATGTCAAAAGAAATAAGCCATTGTGCAGTGCTAAAAGTCTTTTCTTGCTTTCCCTTTTTACTAAGAAGAGTTTTCACTTAAGCAAAGTGTAAAGCCATTGATACAATAAAAAGGCTGTTACTGTAAACTAATAAACTTTTTACGTTTCTGCAGTTATCTTATCAAATATCTTAAATGTTTCTTAGTTTCTTTCGCTTTGTTCCAATATCCGGCATCATCTATATATGCAGATTAAGGAAAATTGAATTTGTTTTATGAGTCCTTCAATTTGAATGATGGTTGTAATTTTCTATTTGATAAGAGGAAAGGTTTAAACGTGAGCATTTTACTTAGAAAAGTTTGGATATATTATTCTCTGGAGAGAAGAATTCTGGAATAATTGTTGGAAACAAAATTTTTATTGACGATCACATATAAACTAAAATCTATCAATAAACACTAGTAACAAATGGGAATGTCTCCAGGCTCGATGGATGTTTGTGTGTAAGTGTGTAGAGGCAAGATTCTGGTAGACTGGATACGGACAAGAACTAGAAGGTATAGAAAGTGTTTAGAATTTCTCTGGGTTGAAAGGACCATTGATTTTCATAGTACTACTAATCAACTTTTCTCCTCTTTATTTTTAATTAAATCCATAAATCACCAACAGGGTGTGCTTAAATTATTCATTTGACAAAAGAATAGAAATTCCTGCCTTAAACTACATGTACGAAATGCTTGTCATGAAATGGTTTTTATGAAAGTCAACAGTTACAAAATTCTCCCGCCTCATACAAATCTTAAGTAACGAAACAGTACGAGAGGGTCAGTGAGGACGATTAAAAACAATGCAAAAATTAAAGTCTTCGGAGAAATTCGAACCAGCGAAAATGTGAACACGAACATCGAGTGAAATTGGATTGATTTATCCAAGATGTTACGTTGAAGGTTTATACTTATTATACATTGACAATTGGCACTTATTTGAATATGTGGGGTCAAACTCGTGTGTTTTAGTGTAGAATAGAATGCAAACCGTAGCATATTCCGAAGACAAAGCAAAAACTGGGTCATTTGCTGAAATATAAACCATATGGTAATATTTATTTTGAGTTAAATCGTCTGACTTAGGAAAATCGTCGAAATCGAGGTCAACATTTTACAAATCAGTTTACCGGGTTGCATAGCGCTATATAAAGTTAGTGAATTGGCACCAGCAAAAAATTTTAAATTTCATTTTTTTCAAATGGCGGGAGGTACAAACTTGAAATATGCTTTCGCGGGGATTTAGCTGGAAGCCACATTTTTCCACGCAGAAACTTCAAATTTGGCAATTTTATGTAAAATTAAGTTCTCTAGGAGGGTCTCTTCCTCTTTTTTCAATTTTTGATGTTTTACGGATTTTATTTACAAAAATCTATATTTTTAAAAACGGAGGGATAAATGGAATTTCTAAGGAAAGACCCTCCTAAACATTTTAATTGTGGTTAAAACGCAAAAAGTTTCATGTTTCTACGACATAAACTCACAGAGAAAATCAAATCCTACGATCTGCTTCCCGTATTTTTTTGCACAACTTCATAAATAAAATGGCTAAATGTTTAAAATTGAAAAAAATAACTTTTTCTCCTGAAAATGAAATAGTGTCAAGTGCAATAAAACAGCAGCTAATTTCATTTCATTTATTAAAGACTGCTTATTATATATCTTACACAACAGAGTTACAAAGTTGACAATGTTGAAAAT
>JAQIXX010005255.1:0-14344 GCA_034700605.1 Willowsia nigromaculata | reverse complement strand
GTGCCAAGCTTTGGTAATCAAATGCTTAATTATTAATTACTGATGATTCATGCCATGCATCTAAGAGGCCGCAACACATTATGGATATTCTGAGTATTTGCCTGTGTGCATGCATGTGTGTATTTTTTAAAATACTTGACGGATCCTAACATTCTTTTGTCTTTCAAAGCTTTTAACGGTTTTAACGGTATAATACCTTTTTAGGTTACGTGTGCATTTTTTATTTCCTGGAAAATTGCACCGGGAAGACACATTAGGAGCAGTTTCCTGGCTAGTTTTACACTGTTCCCGCTCCTATTATTTTTGGTCCATAGTATTCCCATTATAAACTTTAGCGTTGGGTTGAAAACCAAGTATATTCACAGCTCATTGCCTCATCAAAAATAAATCAAAATCCATTTAAGGATCAAAAACTGCCTAACCGGATGTGTAAGCGGCCATGGACATGATGATGATGAGTTGATGAGCAAAGAAAATACATCTCTCATACTTTTTTTCAGGCGTTGGGTTGTCCATAATATGTCAAAAGGTAATTACCCGGAGATCCCACCTAAACCATTCGTTAGTACTTTTTAAAAATTATATTTTTTACAGAAAATTGCAACATTCGTCCACATTCAATCACTCATATTTTTTAAACGTGGCATATGAACGTTCCCAATGTTAAATAATCAAGAAACGACAATTATAATTCATCATTAATACAGTCATACCAACCAACCATAATACAACCATTCTAGAATTCGTTCTGATTGAGAAAGGTGTAGCAACCTTCAATTTAATATTTGGCACGATTCTCACATAAGCAGGCTAATGAATTTCCAGTTAGGTAAAACTACGCAAGCCTCCAATTTCTATATATGTTTACGCTACGGTAGTTTATTTCATACAAAAGATTTTGAGTCTAAACAACAAAGCATATAGGAGTTATGCGCAGTTCTAAGATGAAGAAGTTAGTTTTAAATGCAGTTTGGAATAGAAATATTTATTGAAAAATTGCATCTCTTATTGTTAAAAAGTTATATGGAAAGCTAAATTTATTAAATATATTTCGGAGATTGGCATTTTATTTAACACCACTAAAACTTGAAAACCTTTTGTAGTCAAGGGAGAAGTTTATATAAGTAGAACTGTAAGTTTTTACAATTGTACGTAAAACCATTGCGTTACTTCTATGCCTCATTTCTCATGAATGACAACTTAGATCATGAATATCTTGTGATAATGTAAAATACGGACAATCTTTGCAAAGTAAAGTTCAAAATATTGCTACAAAGAGTCCGAGTTTATTTTCATTTCTAAAATGTAGATGTGGGCAATCAAAATGTGCACACTGGCTATGAAAAAGATCATGGGCTTATTTTTTTCAATTAAATTTACCATAAGGTTTACAAAAAGCTCATTTTTCATGCCAGTGAAGTCTCATTTCTTATTCTGCTATTCTCTCCGTCGGAGACAATAAAAATGCAATAAAAGATGAGTGGACACTAAAAAATGGGTAATTAGCGGTAAAACAGATATTTAGTCGTTTGTTTGAATAAAGTAAAATGTACAAAAATATGTAGGCGTAAGAAGACATTTAAATTTGAATTTGAATAACTTCCTAAGCGTGGTAGTTTTCTGAAGGTTTGAAAACTTTAAAACGCCTTTTTCAAATAAACAAAACTTAATATTTAAAATGTTCCACCAAAACACCATATCAGTGCAAATATGTCTATAAATATTTTGTTTTGTCGATACACACTTCCCACTGTAATCATTTAATTTTGGTAAAAATGTTTTCTTTGACTTTGATGTAAGTCAAAGCCTATTTAAACGTTTATTCTTTCTTTATTAATTAATGTAACTAGTCAAGTCAGTAGGATATTACATCTGCTATTGAGAACTGTGATGAAGCAGTGGCTGACCAATTTTTATGAAATTAGGTATGACAAATTGATAAATTGAAAATTGTAGACTGTTAAGCATCAAAAATCTAATAAAAAACAGTAATAAGAATTACAACTTTAGTTAATTACATGCAGTTAACTGGTATTGTTGACCTGTACAATAAATTTATTCAAAGAGCATGAAATATCTAACCTCCCATAACCCTTTCGTATTTGATTACATCTACGTGCTACCGATTCTTGCAAAATGTGAGTCGGTAACATCATTTGGGAACAAAAAAGTTTTATCATAGAATCCCATCACAAATTAAATTGCTTGTTAAAAAGGGAATCGGATATTCACAGAACACCAAACTCAAGGCTTCTGATTGATCCCAGGCAAAACAAAAATCTTCATAAGTTTGATAGAGCATCAAATTGCATGTGGGTGGCGTTTTAATATGCTTTTAATCAACATTTAAAAGCAAAAAAAGTACCACATACCCCTTCATACAGAGCAACATTTCCCTGTTGGAACCACTCAACTTTACTTGAAATGCTCTATCGTATTTAATTCAAAATCTTCAGGTGAGTGAGCCCACACAGAATATTAAATACAAAATATTTTGTTTAGAAACTTAAAATGATAACAAATCTTCTCATAACATGTAATCATGTATCCTTGAAGATTTTCCATTTTCTGTCGTAATTTTTACCAAAGTATTGTCCTGTTTTTAACAATGTGTTGATATATTTATGACTTAATTAGCGTTTACAAAATTTAAAGTGTTGTTGTTTTCATATAACTACCGGTGGCTAAAGCTCTGAGCAGGCATATCGGAATACACTTGGATATTTGTTTGTGGAAAAGGACTTCCTTAGAAGTTACAACAAAAAGGAATAAAATTTATTGTAACAGAAAATCGCCAACGAGTTTTCAAACACGGAAAGTTTTGATAGTGATATATATAAATAAAAAACAGAAAGGCGGAATACAAAGCTTTGTCAATTCTACATAAACAGCAAAAGAAAAAAATATGTTATTAGTCATATTGAAGAAGCCCTGTGTGTCGTATTAATGATTCTCTAAGTTCCACTGAAACATATTTTAATTCTGAGTTACAATTCCATAAAATTTATTTTTATCCTTGAAGTTCCGGGTTTTTCTTTTGACAATTCCCCTGAAAATGTTTCTGCTACAACATTTTTCGTTCATAAAGTTTTCCACCACACTAGCAAAATTATCGATGGGTGGTTTGTTGGATTGGGATGACAAATTTAAACTACTAAAAATTTCTGACAAGCGTCAGGCTGCAATCAATAAAATTCGAAGAAATCGTTGCATAGCTATAATCTTTGCTACTTCTATAGTACTGCAAAAGATATCGGATGATAAAAACCGACACCTAAAAATCACTGATGAAGATACTTTTTTGAATGAGTTGATGAAACGGAGGTCGTGGATGCCATTCTTGTTTAACAAAACAAAGTTATATTCGAGCTTTCGACTGTTAACTACAGTCATCATCAGGAATACTATAAGATACTTTTTTAATACAAGTTTACATTCCCTTGTGCTTGTCTATTTTGGTTTGTTTCTTTACTAGCTGGCTGTATATCGTTCAAAACCATGGTGCAGAAATTTCAGTGTATGTGAATGGACATGTTCAAATATAACAATATTTTATTGCAAAATTAGCAAAAACACCAAAAATGTCAGGGCGAGAACGCTGTAGTGTACTTTTAGCTTATATGCTAGCACCATGTGCTATAATTTTTAGTTGTTTCACGCTGTTTTTTATGCACTGGAACCGACCATGCAAACCAACCTTATTTGGATCATATCTGCTTCTCGAATGTCATCCAGAAAGACGAGTATGTAACGGGTTGTTATCACTGATCTATAGTTTCTGGCGAATAATTGGCAAACCAGTTGTGTTTATTGTTAACTCACTAATTTATCATCTTTTATTTAGTGTCTATCCATTTGCCGTTGGAAGTGTTTTAATGATTTGCTCACTCAGTTTTCGTGCATATATACTTAATTTTCAGAATATTAGCAATCGCAAAAATTCAGATACGTATCGAATTACAATATTATACAGAAAACTTCAGTTGCTGTGTGATTTCATGAATCGAATTCAAAAGTGGGGTTTAACAGGTAGTTTAATAATTTGTTGTATATTAGGTCAAGCAGTTTATGGAAGCGCTATAATTAAATTTAATCCTAAACATGATAGTAATCTGAAACTGTTGTCTTTGTCTTCAGAGGTTATTGGCACCTCTACAGTTCTTTATGGTTTTTTGACGGCAATGTCTAATGTATTTTGTACATGTCAGCTTGTAGTGAAAAGTCTTTTAAATGCCGCGAAGTTAAACGCACTATGCTTTAGCACAAGGAAAAGAAATATATATTTGCAGAAGTTTTATTTATCTTGTAGTATGATAAGAACTGGATTCTGTTCATTTAATTATGTTGATCGCCTTACCCCAATTAAATGTATAGACTTCGCAAACAATCTTATGATTAATTTGTTGTTGCTGTCGTAAGACACTTTTGATAAGCTTCCTAAGTTGTATGCTTGATGATTATATTTTCTTTGTAATAATAAAATTTTATTGTTTTGCAAAATATAACTTCTGAGAAGCTTGATAAGATGATTTATTTACAATATTACTACTTGTTTGAGAATGAGTTAGCATGTAGCATTGCTAGTGTTACAAAATCTTGGATTTCCTTTTTCTTTTAAGGTGATACCCAATTAGATAGGCTTTTTAGTAAGATTTTATTGGCAGCAGTCGTTTTCTGGAATGGGCAATTCTGTATTCCCAGTAAAATATTCAACGGTCGTTTTGATGGTTTGTGACTATCATAGCTGTAATCTACGCATCAAATTAGGGTACCTTGTAAATTTTCAGCGAAATCTGAGACCCAAAGTTTGTGCCATGAAAATATCCAGACTATTTGAGGGGGGCTTTACTTCAAATAAGCAAGGTCTGTTAAGTCATGATATCAAACATTTACCACAGTAATACGTTAAAAATATCATGGCATCAAAATTATTGAGTAAATACCGAGCACATATTCATCACCACGTCATTTATTATATCAATGTTATTTGCTTCGACTTTCTTTAATAATCAAATGTAAAATCAAATAAACACCAGTATATTAAATTTTCGGCTTTTAAGTGTTTTTAATTATTTGTTTCCATGTCAATTTAATCAAACTGAAGGAACTAAACTGAAAACTGTCATCATAAAAGTAGGTTCCATTGCACACCATTACTTCATATTATCCCCGGAAAACAAATAAAAATTGCTCAGTTGAAGCTATTTAACTCGTTTGTATTTGAAATGCTTTGTTATTTTCAATGACAGATCTTGATTGAAGTAGGAATAAATGTGTAAACAACACAAATGTTTTTGACTAGGAGTCATATCATTTTTACAAATCTTAAAACTATGTCATTTGGAACATTTGAAGCCATTGTTTTGTCATAAATCTTCCTGAAATATTATACCTTGTATAAACAAAACTTGGGCTTGATCGAATCGTGATATTATCCTTGTTCAAGAAGTAGAAATAACAAAAATATTTTCACACAAATATGGATTGGCAGAAGCTCGGTGAAAGCATTTAGAAATACAAACAAATCCAAAATTTGGGGACAAAGCAACCACGGATGAGTTTATCATTTATTTGACGTCATCTGTTGACGACAGTTCTGTAGAATTTTGCCAAAAACAAGGTTTTCACGTATTACAAAGAGACACCTTAACCACTTCGTTTCTAAAACAAGAAAGAGTAAGGCGTGGTATAGAAAACAGTCTGTAATTATAAAGCTTTGCAAAATTAAAGTAAGCCACAGTTTTAATTATATTTCGTTAGTTGTGTTCCAGCAGTTAACTGTTGTGCTACCATTATTCAAAATTCATCCACAAAGTATTTTATTTTTCAAATAATACTCCATAAGCTTTTGATAATATTCCTGAGTTTTCTAAGCTTTCTTTCCACATTTCTCATCAAAATGTTTCTGCTCCAGCACTTACAGTTTATTAGGTTTGCAACTGCATTAGCAAAGTTTTCGATGGGTGGTTTGTTGGAATGGGATAACACGTCAAACCAAATGAAGATTTCTGACAAGTGTCCCAATGCAGTCCATAAAATTCTAAGAAACATTTCTATAGCTATAATATTTGGTAGTTTAATAATATTACAAGTACTGCTCATTGATAAAAACGAACCCCGGGAAAATATTGAAGAAGACATTTTTGTGACTCAAGTTTACATTCCCATGTGCTTAGCTATGATGGTTTGTTTCTTTATGAGTTGGCTTTACACCGTGCAAAATCACGCAGCGGAAATCTCGGTGTATTTCAATGGACATATTGAGATATCGAAATATTTTATTGAAAAACTGTTGAAAACACCAAAAATGTCAGGACGAGAACGCTGTAGTGTACTTGTGGCTTATGGCCTACTACTAATTTGTATATTATTTACTTGCTTTGCGTTATTTTTCATGCATTGGAGCAACCCATGCAAACCAACAGTGTTTGGGTCATACCTCCTTTCTGAATGTTATCCAGAAAGACAAGTGTGTATTTGGTTGTTTTCAGGGCTCTATAGTTTTTGGCGAATAATTGGAAAGCCAGTTGTCTTTATTGTGAACTCACTTATCTATCATCTGTTGTTTAGTACCTTTCCATTCGCAATTGGAAACATTTTCATAATTTGTTCACTTAGTTTTCGGGCATACATAATAAATTTTAAGATTATTAGCAGGCGCCAAACTACAGATATTAATGTAATAACCTTGTTGTATAGAAGATTACAGTTGATGTGTGATTTAATGAATCGAATCCAAAAGTGGGGTTTGACTGGGAGCTTAATTATTTGCTCTATATTAGCCCAAGCTGTGTCTTGTAGTGTTGTTATAAAATTTAATCCTAAAAATGATAGTGATCTTAAATTGTTCGTTATGGCTACTATTATTTTTTGCACCTTTACAGTCCTTTTTGTTTTTTTGACGGCAATGTCTAACGTATTTTGTACATGTCAGAGTGTAATTAAAAGTCTGTTTCATCTCGCAAAAATGAACGCGGTAAGAAGAAGCACACGAGAAAGAGAATTATACTTGCAGAAATTTTATTCATCTTGTAGGTTGATAAGAACGGGATTCTGTTCATTCAATTATGTTGATCGCGTTACCCCAATGAAATGTATAGACTTTTCGAACACTCTTATGATTAATTTGTTGTTGATTTCATAAAGAGCCTGTTTTGAGCAGTGTAAACTGGATGCTTGAAAACTAATTGTAAGTAAACTTATAAATATTGTTTAAATTTATCAGCCTTTAATGAACTCTTACTCTTCGCAGGTATAGCTTTTTTGATGCAATGGAGTTTTACCCGCAAATGTTTATAGAAAGTGAAAATATTAAATAAGCTATTTTTACATATATGTTTATATAATCGTTATAAATGAAAATCTAAATTTTTCCTGTGTATTTCAGAGATTAGCATTATATATAACTCATCTTATCCTTAACATAAGTCAATAATTTCTTAATGCAGTTATTCATTGAATATTTTGTTCACATAAACCCAATACCGAAGAGTAGTAAAAAATAAATTCTTAAGTAACAAAACCCCACTCAAAGTCCATATTACCTTTAGCAATTTCAGTTGACAAAACAAAATTTACATTTGAAAAGTTGCTTGAATATATCCGTGAATTTATTTAGCTTGAAGAGTTATTGAGCATGGTGCTGATGTTTCTTTATTCTTATAAATGCAGTAAATAAATATATTATCTACAACTTTTACGTAAATACAAACGTTAAGCAAATAAAATCGATTTGTATAAAAAAGGACATGCCGTACAATGGATGTCTAATAATCTTTGCGCGCGCCTTCAGCTCAGTTTCAAATGCAGTTTGTGGCGGTTAGAGTGAGTCTTACAAAAAACAGCTTTCAGATTTAGAATCAGCGAGTCCGAGTTAGTTAGAAATGACTTACGAGAACCCTCAACTCAAATAACACTTGGGGATCATACCTGGTAAGACAATTGCTACTATTATAGGATTTCTGATAAAAAACTTTATTCTACAACATTTCCCGTTCATAAAATTGGAAGCCAAACTAGCAAAGTTTTCGATGGGCGGTTTGTAGGAATGGAATGAGTCATCAAAACTAATAAAGATTTCTGCCAACCGTCAAGTCGCATTCTATAAAATTCTAATTAATCGTTGTATAGTTATAATATATGCTACTACAATAATTGTACAAACCATATTGCACAATACAAACGTACTCCAAAAGAAAATTGAGGAAGACGCTTTTGTGAATCAAGTTTACATTCCTATGTGTCTATCTATGATGTGTTATGTCTTTATGATTTGGATGAATATTTTCCAGAAGTATGGAGCGGACATTTCCGTATATGTCAATGGACATATTTGGATGTCGAGATATTTTCTTCAAAAATCTGGAAGAACACCAAAGATGTCAGCACGAGAACTCCTTAGTGTTTTTTGGCTTATGGCCTACTACCGTGCTATATATTGTTTACAGGTTTTACATTGTTTTTTATGCATTGGAACCAACCATGCAAGCCAAATTTATTTGGGTCATATCTACTTCTCGAATGTAACCCGGAAAGTCAAATGTGTATTTGGCTTCCACCAGCGCTACATGCGACTTGGCGAGTATTTGAAAAACTAGTTGTATTTATTGTTAACCTACTAATCTATCATCTTTTGTTTAGCGTCTTTCCTTTTTCGGTTGGAACTGTTTTAGTTATTTGTTCACTAAATTTTCGAGCATACATACTTAATTTTGAGAATATTGCAAGGCGCGGAAATATAGGTACGTATTTAATTACCATAATATATCGAAGACTCCAGTTGATGTGTGGTTTAATGAATCGAATTCAAAAATGGGGTTTAGCTGGTAATATGATTATTTGTTCAATATTAACTCAGGCAGTTTCTTGTAGTGCAAATATTGGCTTTAATCCTAGACACGGTAGTAACCTTCAATTGTTTTTCTTGTCAATTGGCATTTTCTGCGGCTTTAGCATATTTTTAGTCTTTTTTACAGCCACGGCAAATGTGTTTTGTACATGTCAGTCTGTGTTAAAAAGTCTTTTGCATTCAGCAAGATTGGATGCAGTAGGTAAGAGAAGACGAGAAAGGGAAATCTATTTGGAAAAGTTGTATTCATCTTGTTGGTTTATTCGAACTGGATTTGTTCGTTCAATTAGGTTGATCGTCTCACACCAATGATATGTTTAGACTTTGCAAACAATCTTACGATCAATTTCTTGTTACTTTCATAGCAAAATTTTCGAAAACTTTATATATGGTGCATAAAATTTTTTGTACTTTTTGTACTGATGAATACTTATTAGCCTGTTTTAGGACGCCGTTACTTTTTTCGTGTTGGGTCACACGACGGTAATTGGTTTTTAATGAATTTTAACGTGTAAACATTTAATCTTAAGGTCACTTCTTCCAGCACGAGCAAATATATTTGGAAACCAGATTTATTATATATATTACGGAGCTCATCAATGCTATAAATATAGTTATTCTTCATGATTTAGAAAAATCAAATGTTTTAAGTGTTTTGTTAATGAAGAAATTTCTGGATAAGTACAAACCATGTTTCAGGGTTAAGTAATTGAGTTTTTTACAAAAAATTTTAAGTCGTTCTATACGAAGCTTCAATGGGCACCAGTGCCCGGTGCCCTGGCGCCCAGGTGCCCAAGGTTTGAGGTGGTACCCGGTGCCCTGGTGCCAAGTGCCCGCGGGCACCGGTGCCTATTGAAGCCATGGTCCTATACGCGCAGTAAATTTAAAACATTCGATACAAAGAATGCCTTCATCTGAAAACAGCTTTCGTACAATAATTTTGCCATATTTTAGCTATATATGAGAATTTAATTTGAAGAAAATAATCAATCAAATACGATGCAAATTATGAGAGGGATACAACATGATGGTTGTAACCACAGCAATGTATGTGATCGCACAAAATAGTTTACTTTGACTACAGGCAGACAAGTTCGAGAAAATGACTTTTGCAAATGTAATCTAGTAAAGAACTCTATCTGAATGGGTATTTCTCATACTGATTCATTCTGAGTAGGGATAAAATCTTAACAAATAAATGCTACGTTGGATGCAGCAGTTCTTACAGTCTCGCTGGAGTTTCAGGGTAGTCGTGGTTATTGCTACTAGGACGCATAAGGAAGCATCAAAATGAATTGGGACAAAAACTTCTATTTCAAACAATCACTTAATTTCATCTAGTGGTACAGTGCTGACGAATGTAGGCAAAATTGTATAAAAAATATAAGCTCTGTGAACGTAAATATGAAGTCGAGTACAAACACAAGAGTTTAAAACAAGCGATTTCATTCATTTTGTAATTTGCGAGTTAGCAATCTCTAAAGAAAACTCCAGCCGCAAATCCTACATTGTATTTCCTAACTAAAAATGAGCTGCTTTCTTCCGTTTGTTGACAAATTGATAAGGATGTAATAAATATTTCCCCATTTGAAAAATAATTTGGGGAAAATTGTTGACCGAAAAACTCACCGCAGGGTAATTAATACTGTAGAATAAATATATGCTAACAAAACATTTATTTAAATTTAAAACTAAGAGGATGTCCTAAGCTAATGTTTACTTTAGATTACAGAATTTTTGAACACGTAATTCAAATAAGCGGTGCCGGTAGTCATCTGATATCACATATTTTCCGTAAGAACAAGTTACAAATCTGATGAATTCAAAATTACTGAGTAAATACTGAGCACGTATTCATCACCCAAATCATATATTATAGCAATAAATTTTTCTTCGATTTTCTTTCATAATGCGGCATTTTCAAATGCTATATAATTACCATTATATCAAACTAAGTATTTATTCGGCATTTTATCGTTTGGCATACGAGTTGGAGGAAATTGATGACTAAAAAACTAACCACAAGATATGCGTCACTGGGCTAAAATAAATATTACAAAATAATTAACGGAATTTGTAACAAATCAACTTCCTAAGCTTTATACTTTTTATTGGATTTTAGAACGTCAATTAAGTGTAACCAGTAATAATCTGATACCGGAAATTTTCCACAGGAACATATCTCAAGCATTATGACTTCTGTTGAAATTAATGAGTAAATTCTATGGCATCTATTCTATTCTATTCATTATTATGACAATAAATTCGAATCTATGATAAACATCATGGAGCTAAAATACCATCTTGTATTGTTTTAATTCCTTGTGTCCACATCAATTTTCCTACTCTGAATAATATCTACGTATTACACTGTCATCAAGGAAGTAGGATAAAACTTTTGGTCAAAAGGTGGAAATGTCTTTTCCAATAACCAACGGCCTTTTAGGCTAGAAGGCGTACATGTATAGTGGGTACCTAATTTTTTACATATGAGTTAATCAATCTTTCAAATCTTCCAACCAAGTCATTAGTAATTCCTGGAGCTATCCCTTTCCATGTCATAAATCTCTTTGCAATTAAAATTTTGCAAAAACAATGTTGGAACTTCATAAAATGGGGATGTACTTGCAAGTTCAAACTGTAGTTGTTATTCACTGTTAAAAGTTGTCTGTATTTTTGTATAAGCAAGGAATATATCTTATTGAGACAGACCAACCGTCAAGTTTTAAAGGGCCAACCAATACTAAAAATTATTCTTGCAAATATTTTATTTCTGAATTTATATTGCAAAGACCATTGCTACTATTATAAGGTTTCTGATAAAAATGTTTTTGCTACAACATTTCCCGTTTATAAAATTTGCCACCAAACTAGCAAAATTTTCGATGGGCGGTTTGCTGGAGTGGGATGAGTCATCAAACCTAATAAAGATTTCTGCCAACCGTCAAGTCGCATTCTATAAAATTCTAATTAATCGTAGTATAGTTATATTATTTGCTACTACAATAATAATACAAACTATATTAAATGATAAAAACGAGCTCCGAAAGAAAATTGAGGAAGACGCCTTTGTGAATCAAGTTTACATTCCTATGTGCTTATCTATTATGGTATGTTACTTTATGACTTGGATGCATATCGTTCAGAAATATGGAGCAGACATTTCAGTATATGTCAATGAACATATTCTGATATCAGAATATTTTCTTGAAAAATCAGGAAAAACACCAAACATGTTAGGACGAGAACGCTATAGTGTATTTTTTGCTTATATGCTAGGACCATGTGCTGTACTTTTTAGTTGTTTTACATTGTTTGCCTTGCATTGGAACAATCCATGCAAACCAACCTTATTTGGGTCATATCTACTTCTCGAATGTTACCCAGAAAGTCAAGTGTGCATTTGGCTTCAGTCAACGCCATTGAGTATTTGGCGAGTAATTGATAAACCGGTTGTATTTATTGTTAATTTACTCTTCTATCATCTTTTGTTTAGTGTATTTCCTTTTTCGGTTGGAACTATTTTGATAATTTGTTCACTAAATTTTCGAGCATATATACTTAAGTTTGAGAATATTGCAAGGCGAGGAAGTACAGGTGCGTATTTAATTACCATAATATATCGAAGACTTCAGTTAATGTGTGGTTTAATGAATCGAATTCAAAAGTGGGGTTTAGCTGGTAATATGATTATTTGTTCAATATTAACTCTGGCGGTTTCCTGTAGTTCCATTATTGGCTTTAATCCTAGATACGGTAGTAATCTTCAATTGTTCTTCTTGTCGAATGGCATTTTCTGCGGCTTTAGTACAATTTTTGTCTTTTTAACAGCAATGGCTAATGTGTTTTGTACATTTCAGTGTGTGTTAAAAAGTCTTTTTCATTCCGCAAGGTTGGACGCAGTAGGTAAGAGGAGACGAGAAAGGGAAATCTATTTGCAAAAGTTTTATTCATCTTGTAGGTTGATAAGAACTGAATTCTGTTCATTCAATTATGTTGATCGTCTCACACCAATGATATGTTTGGACTTTGCAAACAATCTTACGATCAATTTTTTGTTGCTTTCATAATACGACTGTAACAAGTTGCACAATTGTAAAATACATATCTTTCTGTACTTAAAAGTTAATTTTTATTAGCTGGATGAAAACGCCGTTACTTTTTTCTGGTTGTCACGAGATGGTAATTAGTTTTTTTTTTAAATTTTAACATACAAACATTTAATCTTAAGGTCTTTTCTGCCATTGTTACAACGAACAGAGGTTGTAGGAAACGAGATTTATTACTATTATATTAGAGCTCACCAGTGCAATGTATATAGTTTACAAATTACATATTTAAGAAAATCAAATGTTTTAAGAGTTTTGTAATAAACACACTTTTGGAATAAGTAAAAGCTACTTTTCATTGTTAAAGAATTGATTTTCTTTAAAGTATTAAGTTGTCTCACACCCCACAAAGTAAATTTAAAACCTTCGATACAAAGGTAGCGTTCTTCTGAAAACAGTAATTTATAAATAATTTTATTCAAATTCAAAGACGCGTGAAGCCTACTTATAAAAAAAATGCTTAATATTTTATTGGGTATGTTCCTGTTTGCCTACGTGAATACAAGGAAATTTCCTTTTATACAAATTTCAGACGATCGAACCATATGTTATTGTTAACTAAGATAATTTCTTTGTATGGAAAAAATATATTCCAAAAATCGCATTGAATACATTGATGTTCTTGATATAGCCACCAATTCATAATGTGAGCAAGATAACTTATAATTATTAATAGGCTAAGAAGTGTATTTCCTTGAGAATAGTGGAGCGTACAAATATCCGGCCAATTCATTAATACTTTGCTACTTTATTTTTATTTGATGCCGAATAGTAAAAAGAATCAAGTATCCGATTTGCAGTAAAATACCCACATTTTTACCACTTCTGGCAGGTTTGAGACAGTGGCATACATTATCGATTACCAATTTTGTCCTTTTGCTTCTTTGTTTAATTTCTGTTGTTCGTTTTATTTCAATCAATAATTTGTAATATCGCTTATCATGCAAAATATCTGCTATATTGGCAGGTGAATAGTAAACTTATGCTTTTGCTTGTGCTAAAATAATGGTTTTAAATATTTTATAGTTGGAACAATGTGCAAAGAAGCTTAGTACATCCTATTTTAGTGACTCATATTTTCTTATGTACACCCTTCCAAATCTGTATACATGTGATTTTTTAAAGGCTATTTTCAACCCAACATCGATGCCTGCTGATACATTTTGAGCTGAAAATTTGCATAGATCGCATAAACATTCTTTTTAACTAATATATATTATTTATTTCGCAATGCAATTATCCAATGCATATTTGTATCAACACTTATCCCATATCATAAATACTTTTTCGAGCGGGGAAATATATTAATAAATGAGATGATGAAACGGAGGTCGTGGATGCCATTTTTGTTTAACAAACAAAATTTTTATTCGAGCTTTCGGCTATT
>JAQIXX010005254.1:0-14344 GCA_034700605.1 Willowsia nigromaculata | reverse complement strand
AGCCCCTCTGGATCAGACACTCCACAGTCAATCCATCAAGCCGTTGTTGAAGCAATCATGAAACAACAAGCAGCAGAGAATGGTGGTGTAAGTCCTGGAGGACAAATTGTTGTCACTTCCGGAGGAGGAGGCGGGTTTGGAGGAATGGCTTCCCCAGGACCAACTCCATCATTTATTGAAGTGATTCCTGCAGGTGGTGCTATACCAGGACTTGGCGGTAACCCCAGTGCAAAACCATTTATGGTGCAACTCCAAGGAGAACCATCTCAGGAACAACTGGAACAACTGCAGCATCATTTTGAAAATCAGCAATCCAACTCCCCTGAGGTTTCTGACCTGTCCGAACTAGAAATCAATGACCCCAATGTTCACATTCAAAAGGGATCTCTCGAGGTTCATGAAACATTCAAGGAGAAATCGCGTAACCAGCCCATATCCTCTCATTCCATGTCATCCTCTGTAGAAAGTTTGGAAAATAGACCAAGACCAGTGTACAGCAGAGAACAATACAGTGGACGAACCAAGACCCACCACCACAGCAAAGAGATGAGTGAGGAGTATCCTGGCAAAGGTGACCGTAGAAGACCATCCTATGGAAGCAATAGCAAGGAACACTATGACATGTTGGAGGAGGCCCTCAATCCCAACAGGAGGATGTACAGTGGAGAAAACAGCAAGCAAGATTTGGTTTCTGAGGAGCAAAAACAGAAAACTCGGACCGAACAAAAGAGCGAAGAAGAAAAGCTGATTGAGAAGGTGATCACTGAAGAGAAAATAGTTTGGAAACAGGGTCCTGGTCAAGGGGAAATGATTCCCACAAAAGTCCGAACCCAAGAGAGGATTATCATTGGACCAAATCCAGCATCGAGCAAGGAGCTGTTGGACAGCGAGTTCTCCCAGAGGAGAACCCCATTGTCCTCCGCGGAATTAAGGGTCCAGACCAATAATGGCAACAAGAAACATGAAGATATTGATCTGGCAAGTATTGAGCGTTTCCTGCAACAGCAACAGGAAAATGCCAGCAAACAAGCAGAAACAACCAGCTCATCTTCCAGCCAATCTCAGTCAAAGGAAGTGTCCGCACCCACCAGCAATCCTGCCGAATCTCCGTCAAATTTTGCAGGAATCTTGAGATCAAAAATGAAATTCGACAAATTGATGGAGAAATTATATCCATCCAAGCAGCTTGTGAGTCCTTTTACGATTTCTAACAACAGTGCAAACTTTAATCGTCATCATCACCACAGCTCAAAGGAAATTATCCCAACGGTTGCAAGCTCCCTGATAACCACTCCACCAGGACCTACAGGACATTTCATGTCTAGCACTGGACCAACCGTGCCAAGCATGATTAGCAGCACGTTGAGTGGAATGCTAAGTCCTTCACCAACCGCGTCAAATACGTTTGGAAGCTCGTTGAGTGGAATGCTTAGCCCTTCGCCAACTGCACCATCAGTTGGAGACCAAGGAAGATTCAAAATTAGACCAGGTGACGTATTCTCATCCAATCAACCACCAGTCGAAGTTCAACAGGCTGAACAACAACCTGGAATACTTCTCGGGGTTAGCCCTAGCGGGCAACCAATGATTATTCAACAGGCAGGCAGTAGTCCAATGTCACCAACTGCTTCATCTAGCAGTGGAACAACTGAGGTGGAACAGCGGCTTATTTTCATTCCTCAAGGAAATTCTGCCTCCACTCCTCACAGGTCGAATAAGCCAAAGATTTTAATTACCACTGTAGACGAATTGCCTGATTTGATGGCACAGTTGAGCGGAAGTGGTGCAAATCCGGAAGTTAGGATGGTACCGGACAAAGCAACTTTAGAGGCGGAGCTTGCAAAAATTGCTGCATCCACCACACAGGAAGTTCAGACTCAAAAGACAACTAGTGCAAGTACTACAACAGCTACTACAACCACCACTACCACCACAACAATAACGCCTTCTCCTCCACCACCTTCGCCGTCAGATATTCCACCTTCTGTTCAGTCCACACTTTTCAGAATTTCACCCACACCAATGATAACAAACAATGGAGTTCGAAGAATGGACGGACCGGAAAGGGCTTTTACTTGGCATCCACAAATTAACGCAACAGTTGCCTCTCCCGTTTCCACCACCATGTCATTCGATAACACGAGAAGACTTGTCAGTGGTCTTGGAGCTGGAATGTTACATGCCATGTCAGCCGGATTCGGAAATGTTGGAAACGGCTTGGTCAACAAATATACCTGGCTGGGACCTTCTGCGATGCCACCCCAACAATTACCACCACAGCAGCAGCAGCAGCAACAACCTTTGCCAACACAACAGGTTTTCTATACCATGCAAAATGGTATCCCTGTACCAATGACAGTTCATCAGCAAAAGTTGCCAATGGTTGGACCTTACCAACACATTTTGATGCAACAGCAGCAACATCAGCAGCTGCAGCAACAACAACAGCAACAACAGCAGCATCAAGCCATCAATGATCCAAACAAAGAGCCTCTCCAAGCTCCTCCAGTCGGTGCTCCATTGGGCTATTACGGTTACAAATGGGGAAATGTTCATCCCGAGCAACCTCCCACGCCAACAACGACAACCACTACAACGACTACTACAGACACCTCTTCAAGTAAATCACCAGACTACACTCTCAAATACAGAAGTCAATACAAAGAGGATGAACTTCCGGTGACACCCAAAGAAGAGAAAGTTAAACCAGTTGGACCCGTTCACAAGCTGAAGAAAGGTGTCAAGGCCAGAGTGAAAACCACATTGAGAACCACTGTCAATCCAATTGATCCCGTGAGTGCAGAAGAGTATGATGATGTGGAGGAGGATGAGGATGTTGAGCAAGAAGATTTGATACCCCATGAAACGCTAGTCCCCAAGCATGCGGGCAGGGGCAAACTGAGACATCGGGACAGAGAACCTGAAGATAGTCAGGATGATAACTCGTCTCCTGAAGACAGGCAACCGCAACAACAGCAAAAGATAATGAAGCACAAACAAGTAGGGCATAGAAGAAGGCGACCTGGAAAGTTGACAAGAGAGGACGAAGAGGAGGACGACATTGAGGAGGAACTGCCCAAATTAAAGAGTCCAAAGACTAAACCACCACGTCCAACCAAACCTACCTATGACGAGGAAGATGATGCGTCTCCCGCACCCAAATCCGGCAAATCAAAGCATCATGGAAAACAGCAGCAGCAAAGCATTAGAAGAATCGACATTGATGAAAGCAGTGAGGCAGATATGGATGAAGAAGATTACGAGGTGTACGATGTCAAACCCGTTTTCAATGTTAACAAGCGGAAGAAGACTCCATCCACCACTACACCCAAGCCAACCACCTCAAAAACTACCACTGTAAAGGCGTCTAAAAACAAGGCGATATATGTAAACCGAGAAATGTTTGTGGTTTCGGGGGAGGAAAGAAGCAAAGAAAGCAACAATCCCAAAGCAGAACCTGTCTATCAAACATCCAATCAACCAGCATTGAACAGCATAAACAAGTTCCCCATTCTCCAGGCACCTTCAATCATCAGCGGCCAGTCTGTCGTGATAAAGTCGGGATCCAACAGTAAATCCGGAAAATCTGGAGAGTCTGAAACAACAACTACACTGGAGCCAAAACCAACTTCTGCAAGTACAACAACAACGACTACAACTACGACAGCGACGACAAAACTTACCACTCCCACAGCCAAAGCAGTCATTAAAGCAACGGAAGGAGGAAAGGGCAAACATACTGAGGACTATAAAGACGCACAAGATGAGTTGAGATCCCTTCTCCGAAAAATCCAGGACCGGTTATCTGCACAAGACGAGGTATACGACTTTGCTGAGGATACAGCGCTTTATGACTACTACGATGACTTGGACAAGCAAGTACTGAGCACAAAGGCAACTCTGACCACCACCAGCACAACGACAACAAAGGCTACACAAAAACCAGGGAAAAAGAAGGAGAAAATTGGCGATGATTCGAAAAAGAAGAAGAAAAACAAGAACGGTGGAAAGAAAAAGAATGGAAAGAAAAATGGGAAAAAGACCGGAAAGAGTGGGAAGAAGGGGAGCAAGAAGAATAAGAACAAGAAAAACAAGGATAAGAAGATTGCTACCCCGAAGCCAAAGCCAATAAACAAGAAGGTTGCGGCAGTGACGCAAAACATTCCCACGAGAAAGCCCGTCCAGCAACAGACAACGACTACCACTTTGATCCCAGCAAAGACGACAGCAAAAGTGTACTTACAACATCACCAACGTCATCCAGTCAGTAGCTTGGAGCAGTTTACCAATGAGGAGGAGAAGAGCACCACGACCATTCCAACGACAACCACGACTACTACCACTACGACGACGACGACAACTACTACACAGAGACCTGATCCAGTACCTATGGCGCATTCCCTGGAGGAGGGAAGCTCTCTGGAGACAAGAATTCCAATTGTTGGAGGAGAATCATCCCAGCAATCAGTTTCTGTTGAACAGGCAGGAAATGGTGGAGTTTCTTATGTATTTTCCGAAAATGCAAAGGACAGCGCGCCAAGACAAAAGAAGCGACCATTGTGGGTAAGGAGACGTATGGGTGGGGTAGCGACTGGGGGAATTATGACTAGTGGAGAAGGTTTGCAGCCTGTGAGAATGCCCAATGCACCACCTGGAAAGGTTATCAGATTGGTGAGGAGACGACGACCTGTTGGAGGACTGGGTAGGAGAAGAATGATGCAACAGAGAAGGCAGCAGCAGTTGCTACTCGAACAACAACAGCAACAACAACAGAGCTATGAACAGCAAGAACCTGTTGAAGTGGAGCCTACCAGTTCCACAACGACAAAGACAACAACGTCTACATCAACTCATGCATCGATTGAGGTAGCACCTCCAAATTATAGCTCACCACCGCTGGAACAGTATTTCGAGCAGAATAGCTTGGAGAGGAGAGTCGGAAATTCAGGTTGGGGTTACTTGAGACTTTAATACTTTATTCTAGAATTGAATAATTGAACTAATTGAACCCTTCCTATTATGAACCATAGAGTCAACAGAAAAGTTAAATGGAACGGTGACACTCCGCTCTCCCAAGCGAAAGCTCAAACTGATTCGGCTCAAGGGTCAAAGAGCTCAATGGAGACTGAGACTGCAGGGTAATGGGGAGGAGGAGTCAAGCTTGGAAGGAGGTCCTCGTCCATCAGCTCTCATCGCTCCAAGGGAAGTGTCTGCACCATTGCCACTGCAGGCACCCCTTCCAGCACCTGTATTTACAAGTCAAGGTCTCCATTCCTCATCTGCATCATCTGTGCGAGCAGCCAAATCTGCTAGTGATATGATTACACATTACAGAACATCCTTCACATCTTCTGCACAGGACTCCGAGTCTAGCTCGGTGGAAACCAGAGTGTGTATAAGGGGAAAGTGCGAAATTGTCAGTAGGCAATAGTTATTGCAATTAATTAACCAAAAACATTTTACAGAGTAAATTATTTATTTTTATTACACTTATCGTATAACTTTTATCAAAATTTACAAATGTATATATATACCAATGCATAAATAGCACTTATAACTTTGGGAATTTCTTTTTTGAAATTAGTTCTATGAAATGATACTGGACTTTGCAAATCATACAAATTGTAATCTAGTTCAATATCGCTATTACGAAAACGGTGTTACGGTATTGGGGGTTCAGTAACTTATTTTTTATACTTTATCGTGTAGTCTATTTATTAATTTAAATGCGTTTGTAAATAATATTGTACATATTTCATTCCCCCTTTTTCAATGAATGTAGAAATATAGAAATAGATAGAAATTTAATATTTCACATAAATCGACATAGCTTTTTATTTTATATTTTCTCTCGTTCTCTCTTTCCAATATAACATAAGATACTGTTACCGAATGTATAGTAGAAATGTAAGTTGTTGGAGTGGCCATTTCAAAAATGTAATTTATGATGTTTTGTAATTCGACAAATTTATAAATAAAGCGACGTATTTATGAAAAGTTTCGTTATTAAAAATCATTAAAAAATTTCAACAAATCCACTACAATTCATATAATGCATATCGCAAATATATTCTCAGTTCTGCGGTATTGACTTGATTTCTTGATTATACACACATGCCTCTAGCTCTTTAGCAGAATTTTGCCCTCTATTTTTATCCACCTTTCTTGTTTCCTTTTTCCCTGGAACACAATCTCATTTTCATTCTGAAAGGTTTCCGCCGTTATCATCGCATCACATTACAAGATAAGTGTTGCAACGTTTCAGCATGACTGCGTACCCCATTATCGTAATTCGTAATCACTCTTCTTTCCTGTTAATATTCTTTTTCGTGTTGTATATTGAAGAGTGTGACATATGCATGTGGGAAGCATAGCGAGAAAATCAGACCAGACCAGACTTGTTAGATTAGAAGCATAGATAGGAGCATATCATGGCAGGAATGACAATAGAGTTCTCTTTTATTTTTGCAAAAAGGAAAACGCAAAGCAAAGCACAAAATAAGACATCATCATCAAAACCACGAAAAACATCAAGCAGACATCATCATTTTCTCGCGAAATAAAAAAACTTTATTCTTCCTTTGTTGCTGTTGTTGTTGACGCTGATGTGTGTAGAAATGATTGTCGTGAATTTCCAGATACAGAGCTTTTCCAATTTTCCCAATTCCCCATTGTTCCCTCTACACACAAGACACAAAAGAGTGTGATGCAAATGCAAAGGACGTCGTCTCCTCCGTCATCCTCTATCCAACTCTTTCTCTCTTGTGTCTCTTCTTTCTCTTTATTTCGGTCCCCTGTCCGTCCTCGCGTCCTCGTTCTTCAAGAAGGCGTCATGATAATATTTTTATTCCTCCAAGCTCTCTCCACACACTTCTTTTTATTCTATTCAACAGTCTTCCTTTTTATCCCTTTACCTCAACACGGACAACATCATGCACATGTGTGTACACATTTCTAAAAGCAAAGTAAAATGGAAACTTTTTTTTAGCATTTTACACTTTTCCATGCTTCTTGGAATACAAAACAGAGTGTAACCGGAGCATAATGCATCCATCTCGTATACTCTACTTCTCATCTTCCATTCTCCTTCTCTCACTCTACTTTATTTTATGACATCATGTTCACCAAAGAAAAATGTCCAAGTTCAAAATTCGGTACATGCCTGAGCCTTTTTGATAGTTGATGCCGCGCCGCCACACACACACATCCCAGCTACTTTTGACCTCCTATAAAAAAAACTCACACATGCCCTTATAAGCTTCCTCATCTTCTCCAGCAGCAGCAGTTGAGAAAAATATAATTCAAGATGACTTGGAGAACATGTACGGAGAAAGATGCTGCTTTCCAGCAGCAGGAGTCCCATTGTGCATTTTTTTGCCTTGTGTCAGTGTGTGTGCCCCTCTTCATCTTGCTCTGTTCCTTGTTCCTCTCTCCTTCCTTCTCCATCATTCACATCACATCCACTCAAAAGCATTTTTCGACACAATAAAAGAGTCTCTTGTGCATTCTTCTTCCCAGAGTTCAACAACAGGAACGTAGAGGACCACCAGCAGCAGAAGGAGAAGAGCAAAGGAGCACACAAAATAAAACTCATGAAAAAAGTTTAAACAAGCCCAAACTTTCATAAGCATCTATTATGTATTATATAACTGTATGTGTACATACATCTATTAGAGCACACCACACATGCATTACATATAAATGTATTTGCAAAACTTATGAAAACATCAAAACATACAAAAGAATGCCGTATGATGCCATCAAGCCTAGAGAGAGAGCTTGAGAGAGTCTTCACCAAACAACATTGTAATAATATCATCTTCTTCATAAAAATGAGAAAAAATCCCCTTTGGAAATTAAGATTGAAAAAGTAGAGCACACACAGATGTGTACTTAAACAGAAAGAAAATACTCCTCCACCGCCACATATATTATAACCAGCGAAAATCGACAAGTTCTTTTTTATCCAAGAAAGAATAATAGAAAACAACAACAGAAGATACACACATGCCATAATGTACATTGTACTTTGTACATAACGGCAACAGCGTCATAGGCTCAAACCACACACATACGTTTCGTTTTTTTCCCTCTATGTGTAACTAAATCGAAGGCTACGAGGAAGACGAAGAATGTGTGCAAATGCAATAATACAAACGGAAAGGCTGAAAAAATAGAAGAGGAGCAGTGCAAAAGCAAACACTAGAAAGACCATTCATTTCTCTCTCTAGTAGTTTTTCTTTCTTTTTCCCCTTTCTTCTTTCCCATATAGACTTTTGTCCAAAATTCTACACAGAGAGAATCTCTATATAATAGGTAGGAATTCGGGTGCTGCTTTAACCCTTTCTTTTTTCCACATTCTCTTTCTATCCATCCGATTCCATAGTGTGCAGTGTGTGTTCTTCTATCCTTAATTCAACTTGACTCCATGATGCATGAATGTATATAAACTTTTTATCCATAACACCACGTAATAGTACATGCATTCATCCATTTCACAAGAAAGGGCCATACATTATGCATGAATTGGAGTGTGTGTGTATGTGTTGTGTAGTGCTAGTGGGCTATATGGGTTGATGGCGAAAAAAGCAATATAAAAATAGCAAGAAAGAAAAATAAAAGAAGGGAAAAGTCTCTCTCTCTGTTCGCTCACAACAGTTTGCAGAAGAGTGCTGGTGGTGGTGGTGGAATGGAGTTGAGTGGAGGAGTGTGTGTGCATGAATGAGTGCATAACATATTTACATGCAGGCCTATTATTCTTATCCTCCATATAAGAGAATAATCCATACATTTTCTATATGCCCCAACTATATACGTACATGCATATATAAACTTATTAAAAAAGTCAGGAAAAAAAGTTTGGTTTCGTTGGTTTTGATGGTTTTCTTCTCTCACTCTGCAACTCGCTTTTCCTCCGTCGTGTGTTCCTTTCCATGAGCATCATCGTCCTCACTCTCATCTCAGAAGTGAGTGAGGATAGTGTAAAAAGTTAGAAAAGCTGCTTTTTTCGTGGAGGTGGCGGTCGTGCAATGTTGCTGCTCTCTGTTTTCTTCTCCTTGTGCTCTACCATATCACCCTCATCATACATTAATAAATAGATTCACAGAGATTCTCCACACGAAAAACTCGGGACACCACTCTCGCTCACAAGATATTTTATGCATTCGCATATTAGAATCTGCTGTGGTGGCTGCCTAAACAGTAATATCGCTCTTGTATTTTGTCGTACCCCTTTTTAAAAACATTGCAGCTGTCTTGTTTTCTTTTTTAGCTCACTACTTTTTTCGCTCCTTCTTCGTAGACATATCATCAGCATCAATAACAGAGCAGAGCATTTTATACTCCTGCAAACAAAACCATACGAATAATAATGATGATCATGATACTGTTGGTGGTATGGTGGTGAAGCTCTCAGAGAGTCTTGCTTGATCGTCATGATCATCATCATGAGAAATGGTGATCATGAGGAACAATAATAACAAGCCAAAAAACTAAGAGAGAGACAGAATGAGAGAGATGGAGACATAGTGAGTGAGAATTAAAAAGCCTTTTTTGCCTACATATTTATTAGTTGTAACAATAAGAATAGATTGGTAGAAATAAATTTGCACTTTAAAATGATCTGTGTGTGTATGTGGTTGATGTGGAGTGACGTACAGTAGTGCTCTCTCACAGTAAATTAGACTTTGTTTGTAGAATAGATTTAAGTGTGGTGGTGCAAATTCATCAAAGAGAATTTGTAATTTAAAGAAGCATCATCTTTTGCTGTGCACACACACACAACACACATACACAAGTATACCGACTCGCCGACGACTTTCTTTCCTGATTAAATTACATAACGTTATTACAACCACATGCAATAATCAAATTGTCAAGTGTCTCGTTAAAAATAACAAGAACTACTGCTTGTTTTACATCACATTTTATAAATGCTCTCATATCCTGTCCTGTCCCTTTTCTCTTCCACTCTCCACGCAAACCAATTATCTAATTATTATTGTACATGATGTGTTCATCAAGTTTACCAAAGTAAGTCATCGACTAAAAAAAGCTTGTCTCTCCATCAATTTCAGTCTTGAATAAAAACGAATGATTTTAAAAATTCTTTTTTGGCACACTGCTCGCCTACTCTCTCAGCAAACCTTAAATACTTGGTGAACTCTCTGCCTACTAACTTTAGTACTGCGGAACCAGTTTTTTTCTCTGCAAAAATATTCCCTACGCGATTTAAATCACAGTTGAATAGAACATGATATGGTGATAATGACCATACAAAAAAGTCATCATCTTGTCCTGAGTGTCAGTGCAAAAAGAAGAAAAGGAGAGCAGCAACATAAGAGAAAACTTATCAAGTCTAAAGTCTGATTTTTTTTGCGACTGTGTATGTGAATCTTTCTGAAGGAGCCAACAACCCAACATGAAGTGAACATCTTCAACAAATCAAATGTTTATGTTTGCCTAACTGTTTTATCATCATACACTACAATATCACCATAAAAAAGTATTAAAAAACTATCGCTTGGTCCTCTTCATATATGTGTGGCTTGCATTTTTTTTTATTAGACCGACAAGATAGCTTAAAACGTGTACATGAGTTTTGTGTCTTTATTTGCTGAATGTGACAGTACAGTGTGGTGGCAGTGGTGAATGGTGATTGCTGTTGTATGTGAGAGCAAAAGACTTTATATCATTTTGACATTGTTGTTTGCTGGTTGTGCTACAAATTATCATAACAAAAATACATTACACTATCATCATCGTCGTAACCTTTTAGTCTAGTATTTACATAGGAGGACGCGGCGAAACAAGACATATTTACGCCGCAAGCTATATAGTATAAAGAGATATTATTGAAACGCAGTGCAATATATAAATTATCATTATTTGCTCACTCAACAAACCTTGCTTTTGATGACGGTCTTATCATCATCAACCTCAGCCATTAGACTACGTATACTACTAAAAGCCTAAACCAAACGGAAAGCTGCACTTGTCCTTTATCAAATCCTCTTCTTTCTGCTCACTCACGTATTTGTTTATTGATGTTGGTCATTTTTTGGTCAATACTACCATATAATTCAGTTTTATTATGCTTGACAATAAAATACGAATGAAAACTATGTACTGAATTGGGTTGTTTGTGGGAGGTGAAGACGAAATAAAATTTGAATATGGGGATGATCACCATCAAGGATCCTTCTATTCAAAAGGCTCTACCTCCGCTCTCACCTCCATCATTACTGCATGCGTAACAAATATGCAAAAAAATGTAAACAAGTTAATCGACGAGTATTTCAGAGAGATGCTATTTTGTCCATTGACTGACAAGTTTACTTTTTTCATGCCCTTTTACTGATGACGATGTAAAAAACATTTTTTACCTGAATCCATATTTATCAAAAAGTTTAAAAAAGGCAACCAAACGTACAATAAAATCATACTGGCCTATTCTTGCCTCTTGAGAACGAAAAAGATTCACTGTGTGGTTCTTGCTTTGCATTAGTTGATAGTGGAGTAGATAGTTTCTTATCTATTTTGATAACACACAAAAAAATATACAGACTAGGATTTTGTATGGAATGTTAAGCTGCTGATAAAAAAAAGCCTGGTTTACTTTATATGCATTTTTACTAGTTTGCAAAAAAAAAATGTGAACAAAGATAAACTCTTTTTCTCGCTACACATCACCATAATTTTTTTTCTCGCCAAGAGACTATTTACCAGGAAGAAACCTTCTTGTGCGGTGTTTTTTTCTGTGTGCAGAGGAAAAATATTGATATTTCCTCATGAATAATTGAGTTCCAGTGCTTTATGTGTATAAAAGCTATCTAAGAAGATAAACAGGTGAATAAAAAACACGGTGTGAACAGAAATGGCTCTAGAGATAGACTCTCACGAAAAGGAGTTTTTTCATGGTTCGTTAATTTCTTTTTAATGGCAAAAAAATGTCAGCTTGAATGAATGGGAAAATATGGAACGAAGAAGTTAAAAGTTTTTTTTTTTTGCGGTGGCGTGTTCTGGAGCAATTACCTTACTAAATTGAAAAACGAGTATAATATACAGTAGTAAAAGTGATTGCATGTCTTTTTAAAGATGAATCATGATGAATTTACATAATGGGAATTATGATAATCATCGTGGGCGTACAAATCTAATCTCAGAACAGGACGACCTACTCATTTGTAACGAGAGTTTGAGAAACATACCCACACGACAAGGATACGCCAACAAAGAGAATAATTTTGTCAGGATCCCGACCATCATCATTGCTAGAAGCTGTACCATTTTCCTGTGACTCATTCCACATTGTGTGTGAATGATGTCAACTGCGCGTGGGTCCAGCAGCAGCAGTGGCAGCAATAAACAGCAAAGAAGTAAGTTGATATTAAAAGTCTAAAAACATTAATGTTTCTGCTTTTGTTACAAAACATGAAATGATAACAATATTTATGATGAGCACGACATGTTTTGCATATGAACTTGTACATTTGTATACCAACTCAGCAGTCATAATTTAGGTTAGCGTCAGTCCAGAGAGGAAAGTAATCTGGTCTGACGAGTTGTTTTTCTGCGTTGTTTGCACTTTGCATACAAGTGATCAGTATAGATTAAAAAATATATCTTTAATAATATGCCATTTGGGTGGTTTTCCAATAATTTTGAAGATGTGAAAGGATTCGTGAAAAGATGTCGTTCCTTCAAAGAAGACATCATATCCCGGCTAGCCCGGAATCGCTCCACAAGTGGCACAGATGACATATCTTCAGGAAGTGGGGGAAGAGGACTGACGAGCCGCTCCGGCATTGCCAGTCCTTCCAGTTGGAGTAGCAAAAGCCCTACACCAGGAGATGACAGTTCGGTGGAACCCGCAATCCTGATAAATCATCGACTGAAAGAAGTGAATTTGACATTACATTTTGTCGAGAGTTTGATTCAGAAAAATTGTGTGGAGTTGTTGGGAGGAAGCAGTAATGTCATGTTGGACTTGATGGGGTGTCTCTTCAATGACATAAAGAAAATGCCATCAAGTGATAGGTTTGTGGAAACATATTTGTGGAAAAGCATGCATTACATCTTTACACTTCAACTGCACGTGTACATTCTTATTAATGTTGTTTATTACAGTGCACAATTTCAGTCAATCATATCGCAACTCAAGACTGTTCTCTCAGATTTTCTCACGGCTGTTGACGCACTGCTGCTGAAGGAAGGTTATGATGATGCGCAGAGAGAACTCTACTTTGAGAAAGTTCACGAAAGCATTGCGACGTCAAGGGATGCACTCTCGGTACGGTTGCTCCTTTTGTTTGCCAATTTTTCATAGTGTAGCAAATTGCCCCTTATATTACATGTCTTATTTTCTTTTTGCAGGGCCTTCGGAATCTTATCGACAACAATGCTTCTTGTAGTTCTACAAGTTCCCTCTCTAGCCCATTCCCACCTTTAAAACCAACAAATGTACTTTCACCTGATCATTTAATAAAATCCAACAACAATGCACTGGTACCTCCACCAATACCTCAGCACGCTCCTTCTTCATCAACAACTCAACAGCCTACTTCTACCGTAAGCCCTACCAAATCTACAGGTAGTTCAAAAAGTGTCAACAACGGAAACACACCTATTCATAGCATAAATCCCACCTCTTCATCATCTACCGTGCCTCCGCAAATTGAACCACCACCCTCCGAAGAAGAGAAGAAACCACCGTTGCCACCAAAGTCCAAGCAATTCTCCCGCCGATCTTTTGACTCTGACTGGCCCGACTCGCTAACGCCCACCTCTGCCGGTCCTAGTTCACCCCGTCGAATGCCCCCACAGCAGCAAAATAATCATAGGCCACATGACCCACCTCCTCCTCCAGCACCCACCGCACCGAATCTTGTAGTGGCCCCTGTAGTGTCCCTGGACCAATGGCTGGAACAATCCAATCGTGCTTCGTCTTCAGCGTCGTCGTCTGCTGTTCACGTGACCATTAGTAATACTTGTGATCCAACCACTAGTGGTAATGTGGTTGCTTCAATGTCTACCTCCGCTTCATCTACAACTGCTTATCATCATTCATATCAACTCAATTCATCGTCCAGTACCGGAACAGGAGGACTGCTTACTACCTCCCAGTATCACCCTCACAAAGATTCCTCTGGTGACCTTCACAGTGACCCCTCTAGTCTTTGGACACACTCAGCCATTTATGTGTCTCGTCCAACAAGTGAATCCACCTCAAGACAAGCGATATTGTCTACATCCTCAGCTGCCGCCATTAACAAGGCGAGAAACAGAACGTACTCGGACTCATACCAGCTTGAATACGATGACACAAGTGGAAGCGGTCATCATG
>JAQIXX010005253.1:0-14344 GCA_034700605.1 Willowsia nigromaculata | reverse complement strand
GGAGTGATCAAAATGGTAGCTAAAATTTTATAAATTTATAAGGCCAATTGGCTTTCTATCTCTATTGAAATTCTTTGGTTAATGATGCATATGATCACATAAGAATATGTAAAGCATTGTATTATTAAAGGTAATTTATTACCAAAAATGCAAGAAATTCTTTTCATTTCATGAATGCATAGACCGTGTGAAACGAATTGGAAGTCTCTTCTATGACGTCAATGTCTAATTCTCGTCGTATCTTACCACGTATGTTACATCATATATTTCATTAGTTCACTGCGTTCACAACTACTGCGTATAACCTGTTACATATTATGTAGCAATTTGTGCACCCTTGCTGGTGGAATAATCAACCTAAAAATATTCTCCCAATTGAAACCCTTACAACTCCCTCCTTGAGAATTGTGATGAAGAATGTGTCATGTAGTGCGATACATGCTCAAAATGTTCCTATTTTTTAAACATTGAAAATTCTAAGCTCTTATGTAACACCAAAAATGCACCGATGAAATTAGGTCTGAAGGAAAACTCAAAGGAATTTCAAGGAAGATAACTTCAACTTCAACATTTGCTGGTATCTTGTTAGATATATGTATAGATACAAGGATAGTACTATGATATCTTTAGCCAGCATTATCCATCAAGTTTTTCTGTTTTACTCCACCGTTTCGATTCTTTATTGTAGTATTTGAAGAGAAAGTCCAAAAGAAAATGTCATGAGTGTGTGTAATTTTCAAATTTGCTATTTGCTTACAATAAAGGGGCCAACAAAAACGTAACGTACTTTATGCCAATGATTTAGAAATTCCAAATAAGATATTATCCAGAGAAATCCAGGGATGGCTTTTTTGAATTGTTCTTCCGAGAAATCCCTAATTGCTTAATGTTGAATGTGTGTTTCAATTCTTTAAACGATTAAACTGAACTTCAAATCAACCAATCTAAAAGAAGCTGTAATCGAAATACGTATGAATACTGTGTGATACGGTATTGTTATGCAATGTGTATTAAGTAAAATTTATTTTGCTTTCAAATATATATTGTTGGTACGCATTCTCTTGAAAAATCATGAAAAAGCACACAAAACTAATGTGGAAATTTTGTGTTTGAAATAGTATGTAACTGTCCTCCAAGGGAAACACTCCAATGTTAATGTAAACTTTTTTGTGATAGTTGATTCATCATGAGTTTTATTTCAATGCATACCATATACTCATTGCGTGTTTTTTACAAATTGAGAGAAATTGGAACTAATAATTCATGTAGGCTTTATATGACAAATTATACGCAAGTCGTCACATGTGTGAATCAAGGAATCTTAAGAGCGTAAAATCAACCGCTCCATCAGTTTCACAACTTCACTGTAAGTTGATTGTTATAAATTTCTTCTTCCTGAATCCAATGATTGTCGAAAGACCTCGTTTTACAAGCTATTTTCGCGAGTACAAAAGGGTAGATTTGCAAGTTCCTCTCACCAGTGGCTTTGATCCAAACAGTTCTTACTGTCAATGAAAGTAAACTGACAAATAAAAGGTCTACTAACATAGGTGATTTCTATGCTTACATGTAATGCAAGGACATCATGTGGCCATTGATAAAAGAGAAAATTGTGAATTGATTTTAAGACATTGCATTGCGTTTTGTTCAAGTTTGCTCTAAGCGGATTTGAGAATTTCGGAACCACAATGTACTCATGGGTTTATTTATAAACAATTGCACAAACGCAAATTCTCTTCCGGAATAAACCGTCTTTAAAACTGTCAATTCTCCGCTGCACTGCAACCTCTTCAACGATAACACGCATGCATTTTTATGTTATCGGACGATTGAACAATAACGCAGCGTCCTTAATAATGTTGCCATACATAACAGGTTGAAGCAACCAAGCAACGTGAGGAGAAAGTTCTTTTATGACCACATTCGCCCGAAAAATCTACAAAAGGAATTCTAAACATACCGACAGAACAATGTGGAAAGTGTGCAGTATGATGAAACACTTTTTGTTAACATATATTTAAGGTTCTTGCTCTTTATATCAACTGATGTAAACGAGTTATATTATTTATGTAAGTGCGAACGTTCCTGTTAACATTGACATAACAGAAAACATAAAACTCCCAAGTTTCCCATATTTCATGATGCCATACATTCAAGTAAGACGTTATTGTATAGTGTATGGGATTTTGGTGAAGTAAAGACCAATACCACAGCGCACATCATATGTACCTATAAAAAACTTTTCCCACTTCATGTCACGTCACATAAAATAATATTACTTTTAGAGGGACTACAAATGACAGGAACAGGAGCAAACAGAAGCTAACACATCATTTCTATGCTGTATCTAAACGGGAGAAAAATAGTCAATTTCGCTTGTTTTTTTGTTTGCGCACTAAAATGAGGACGGCGATTTTCCAGAAATATTGTGTGTCTGTGGCTTCAAAGCCCTGTAACTAAAATAACACCAGCATCCTAACATTACTCACGGATTAGATTGTCCCCATTAAAAATAATGCCAAGGATTTTTTTTCAGAACAACGCGATGTCCAGCTTTTTTCGTGTTTATCCGCGTGTTTTATATGTCTTCCGCTCTGTGAGTGCATTATACAATGATTATTACTTATAAAATGTACCCAACATGGAATAACATCAAAACAAATTGCTTTCTCTCCTGACATTCACTGGAAAAAATCTTAAATTTATGAGATGTCAACCAAGTATTGTACAGTTCTAGTGCTTGAGTAATTTTCTTCTTTTCAGACCGTTGGCTAGTCAAACGAGACACGTTTTTCTTCCTTACCTCCACATCAGCAGCCATCTTTCAGAAATATCAAATCCCAAAGAAGCAACTAAGATATGAAGTAAACTTGCCAAAATAACGGTTACATACTCTTCTGTATCATTTTGTATTCTCTTTGAAGAGAAATACGGAGAAATCCTTTAGTACACATATGAAAACTTTATCATTAAATCTATTGCAACCATAAAATTACAACAGCACATCAAAACTAAAACATAGTTTTTTTTCAATTACAATTTGCCATAATATTCCACTCACTAGCTTCTCTTTATATTGCATTTTGCTCCCACTAGTTTCCATTAAACCAAATTTCGGTTTTTGTTGAAGTGTAGAGGTGCTTTGTAATCTGTAATTTTAGTAAAAAGAGGAGGTTGAAAAAGCCATCATCAAATATCACATTCCTATACTCTCCGCGCTCCACTTTTCTTCATAGAATGGAGAAAAGTTCTGGAAATAGACCATTCAGTGTAGGACATGGTAGTGGTAGAAGATTTGTGAATAAGTAAAATAGGTAGACTTGAAGTATTGTCGGTGATAATACCAACATAAAGGAAGTCTTGGATGATACAAATAATGGTAAAAGTTTTGTTATGTAGGGAAAATGATTGCAACTCGAGTACTGACAGTGGTGAAATCTTCTTGTTGCGTTTCATACAAGTTAACAACTTGTTAGATGGAGGCTTGAGATTAGTGCATGGGGTTGTGTTGCGCAAAAAGGAAAAAAAATTCATGCACGTGATACAAAACACGAAAGAAAGAAAAAGTTATGATTCCCATCCGTACTTTTACTTCATAGTACTTACTAACCACCGCTACTAAAATGATAAGCTACTGAAATCACAATAAAAGGTTCAAAGCAACTGTGAAAAGAACTGAAAAGGTATTATTGTAAAAAGGTAAAATAATGTAATTGAATGAGAGCATATATGTACTTCAAGACATGAAAGAACTTTCTTTTGGAGTTTTATTCAGTTCAGTTGTGAATTGGAAAAGAAATTAAATAAATACTGAAACCAAGTTTGACTTTACTTTTTATTGAATTTCCCGTTGTATGTGGTATTACAAGAAAATTACTGAACCACGACCTAATAATCAAAACGTGTACGTTCTAACTAAAGCAATAATTGTAATAGGAGAAACGCTTGGTTCCAATGAAAAATTAAACCTGCTTGGGCTGAGAATCAAGATGGAAGAGAATGTATTCGTTTGAAATGGACACGTCGTCATAAGATGGTTCGTTAAGCGTAAAGACAAGTTCGTGGGTAAGTGTGCATAGTAATGAATTGCGTTATGTAGTTGAGGATTATCAATTTACGTTCACTGCTTTCATACAAATGCTCAATGTGTTTAATTAGCTTATTCAAAATAAAATCAGACCAGACTAACTAGTCAAGTCTTGCTAGCTTCTGTGGCTTCCTCGTTAACAAAGTATTCAAACTGATACGGACAGTAAAGTAATACATAATCATTCATGAATTTACTTATATAGCGTTGGTAGTTACGTCTACATATACTTTTTTGGTACCTCATATAGTTCTATCAAATACGATCGCCTATAATGAGTTTTATGATAAAACTGTTGTTAGACCCAGCTTCGGTGACTAGCGCAATGTTTCGTTGTGGGAAATTTCGCAAAACTTACTGCAAATTAGTGGAAAATCAAGTTCCCTAGTGTGGAGACACAAAGAGATGAGAAAAATATATTGATAAAATTATGTCAACCCATCTAATATGGTGCTGAAGGAAGATTGATGGATTTGCTGCTAAAGCTAAAAACCCCGTCGATCTTATTATTTGTAATTATAATGCATGACTGATCCTAGAGACTGAATACACAAATAAGTACCCATCGAAGCCACTCATGTGAGATGGCTTGGCTTGGCAAAAACGCGCGATTAAAGGATTTCTCATTTTCCAAGTCAAGGACGTAGACAATGGTGGTAATCAAAAAACTTCATGAAGACTCAAAACCAGAAACTTAGCTCGTAGCTCGTGGTCTACCATTTTGTAAGCGCATATTTAGTATTTATATTACGGCAGGGAGTTTAAAAGCATACGAACGTCTAACAACATTTGCTTAACCCAGCAGGCTTTTCGAAAATTTTGCATTTATGCCAGAAATGTGTACAAATGGAGCCCAATTCATATCGATAAACTTGCAGAATGAATGAACTATATACATAATCTGTACTAAAGATGTCTATAACTATATAGATGAGATGTAATGACGGAAGGATCGAATTCTCTTGTGACAACATTATGCTCTTGGAAATAAATACTCACATTGTAAGGTCGTGTATGCAAGTATTCTCCCAGAATAGGATTCATTTCCTTTCTTCATTATTATAAATGCCATTAAAATCAAATTGAGCAATTCCTGCAAAAGTCACGTACTCGTCATTTCTAAATTACATGAGTTTCCCGGTGGTCCACCAATACTAGAGCGCTACTAAATTAAGTCAGATGTATGCTCACTTCATGTAAGGTTGGGTAAATGGTAAATTTAGCTGTTAGGGAGCATGTGGTAGCGTATTGAGAGTTTTCACTGCAATCTGATATGTGCAGGCAGATGCTTTTTCTCAATACGCTGTACTTGATCGTCATAGGTTATCATTACCATCACCATTAAAGTTCTCATTATCATGACGTCAGGCTTTCTCCTACGGAAACCATGTACGCCATCTGAAATGCTGATAAGAGAAAAAGTGACATCTAATATTCCTCCTGAATTTTCATGTGTGTTTGTCAGTTGTCATCTCTGACAAGTACAAACGCAAATTTCGTTTATGATGCGGCTATTTCCCTGCAAAATCATTATTATAGATTGAATTGCACAACCTACAAGATTCTAAAGAAAACTTTAAGATTTTTATTGATTCCTCCCATGTCAAGACAATATCGCATTTAGTCGTTCAGATTCAGTCCGACATGCAATGAACATTCATTCATCAATGAAATGCATGTAAAAATACACTAGTTTGAAAAGTATAGTACTAATGGTACTTTAGAATTATTAAAGTTTTATCACTAATATTGTTTAGGCTATATAGGAAATATAATTATGATGACCATCAATAACCATCCACGGAAATTGAGAACGGTTAGTTAGCCAGCATCATTTTCGCTACAAATATTTGTCTAAATATCTTCTATGTGGAATGATTTACAATGTGCGGTGCAAAGATACAAAAAGTATCTGACTGAATGAATTCGTTGAATCGACAGAAGCTGTCATCCGCAACGAAAGTTAATTGATACGCCACGATAATCCATAGTACATGCATGGTTGCTTATGATAAATTAATTTTAACAAAGAAACAACAAAATCTTTTACTTTCTTTCTCAGATAGCTTGTGAGAACGAAAAAAAAAAATATTCTACACTTGAAAACATATTGGATGAATGGTTTCTTTTCATTTTTACCTGGTTCGACTGCCGAATCCTCGTCTTGAGTGAACTAAAATTACTATCGATATGTTTTCTTTCCGAGCATTTTCATGCTAAAAAATATGAAAGGTATGTGCTAAGTAACGTTGTAATGGAATGCATTATATATTTAATATTTTTCGTGAAAGAATAATATATTTTAGCATTGAATAATCCTTTACTCAATAAAATGTAAATGTCACGACTCACGAAGTTTGAAAGGGGAGTTATGGAAAACTAAATTTAGACCCAGCTTGTGAACAAACATAAATTGATCTAAGATCTAATGTATGCTTTGAGACTGAGATGCAAGTCTACAGTTAGGAGTTTCGCCGAGAAAGATTCTTGAAAGTGAATTGCTAGTATAGTTGAATTAATGAGATTAAAGTCTTTGAAGGCAAAACAAAACTTTTAGACAAGCCACAAATTTAGAGCCAAAAGATATTCTCAAATGCAATTCATTGATATTCAAAGATCATATTTAGATATTTCACACAAAATTATTTTGTAAAAAGAAAATGACAAAAGTCTACGGAAAAACTTACCAGGGACACTGGCGAGGTGTTGGTAACAGAATACCTTCATACTTTACAAGAATTGTATCAACTATTTTATACGGTTTTCATGAATGTGTTTGATAAGCCTCAACTAACTGAGAGATTCTGCAAGTCAGCACAATAAATGCTCAAAATTTTGAACATATGAATGGTAAATACACTCAAATAAACTTCAATGATGCACTTTTACCATGTCAAGTATTAGATTAAATCCACCAACACCTTGTGAGGTTCCCTCCTAGTATTTTTGTCACTAGAAATTTTGATGTGCAAAATTCAAATTTATCACGTTCTTGTTGAGATGATTATTTTGGTGACAGTGACAGCAAATTGAGTGAAAGCATTAACAACTTTTTCTTTGGTTTCCAGTTTGGTTTGGAGCCATAATATGTATATTATATTTGCCTATAAAATGAGGCATTCCAGAATATTGTATGGTTACTCCTTCTGATGACACAATGCAAGTTTCTCGTCTATAACAACCTCACAAAGACAGTTTTCATCTTTGATATTATCAAAGAGCTTTGATGAAGTGGTGATGTTGTCAATGTTGTCATCTTGTGGTTTCAAAATATACATATATGTTTAATGAGGATGACAGTTGATTACAAGATTCACCAGCGATATTCAAAATAAAGAACAAAATGAATTTTGAATATCGACATGTACAAATGAAATGCTTAATCCTTGTGGCATACGTTTCTATATTCGTTGGTTCACAAGTTCAATAACTCGTATTCGTCCACTATCTTGTCCGATTTGCCACAATATGGAACAATTTGGTAAACTCCACGTGGAACAATAAAATACTTTTGAAAGACAAAGATTTATCCAACACTTGTTTTTAAGATTTTGATCCTTACCTTTGACCCTAACATACAACATGCGTGGCATAGACTAGACATTTTTCCTTCAGCTGTTGAAAGAAATTCTAATTCAATTAAATATAATTAAGCTAGTGCTAGTCATTCAACTATGCTGAAGGAAATAATTTAATTAACACATTCACATGTTAGAAGCTGGAGAGGTAACCAGGAAAGAAGACATTTGGAGCGCAGTTTCTTTTATCTTTGGCTCAATTTAAAGCTCATTATTTTGGCACGGAACGGGCAAAACCCCTAGTTGTATGTTATTTTTCTCAAGCAAGAAGGAACAACATAGAAGATTTGTCGTAGACGACCAAGTGTTAATTAAATTACTCCTCTGTGCCGGAGGAGAATACCTCATCATCAATTAAAGTAAATTAGTAGACAATGACTGTCATGTTCTGAATGCGTGGTTCTAACATTGATAATATAAGTAAAATCTATAGACGCACAGTGTTACTATGAAACATGTTCAGTCAGACCGAATATGTAACATTTGGAAAGGGGTTTCTTTTAATGTTTAAGTGAATTTTCATTTTTTTTCAAGATGCACATTCATTTCACATTTCAAAATTATCTAATAGCGTGCGTGTTAATGGAGTGCGTAGTAATCAAACAGAGCAAATGAACAAAGGATAGAAAGCAGTTTCGTTGTGATGCTGTAATTTGAACGGTGTTTTTAGGTCTCTTATCTGAAAAAGGTATCTCTATCAGATTGCCACTATTCGGAAAGTATTACTACAAGAGTACTGTGCGTGAATTGAACATTTTACGGTGCCATGTAGGTGCTAACTTTTGTCCATGCACACATTCTTATGTATGCATCTTCAATAAGTTATTGGGAATTAAAATGATTGTATATTGCTTCGTCGTTGGTCGCTAAACGCAAAAAAATGTTCGTGTATATTCAATCAACACCACACACCACCTTGTATAGTTGATAGTTTGCCATCGGTATATGTCACTTGAAAAGTTTACAAAGACTTGAAGCTGGCTAACGGTTGGAAAACGTCTTATTGTTAGTTTTATTGTGAGGTTTCTGACCACAAACAGAAATATCTAATTTCGTTTTCACGTCAAAACAAATCCTAACAAAATAAAAAATAATAGAATTTTAAATGGAAAAAGTTTTAGATTAAGAGTATACCGATTCATGTTTTGGTTGTGATGATATGATACATATTCATACGGGCAAATTCTCGCTATAAATGCAAGCGCTATATCATTGAAATGCACAATGTGAAAAAAGCATCATCGTATTTTATATTCATTTATTTTGTTTTTCGTACCTGAAAGTAGACTACAATTTTGCACAGAGCTTCTCCAAGGAACCATGTATGTGTTACATCCCAAAGGACAGTAGGTGGTAGACAGATAAGAATGACGAGAAAATCCGCTACAGCCAAGTTTACGATAAAGTAGTTCGTCACGGTTCTCATGGTCGTGTTGCGAAACACGGCCACACATACCAGAGCATTTCCCACAAGTCCCACGATGAAGACAATAAAATGGGCGACGATCAGACCCCACTCATAGTGGTTTGGATAGATAAAAGCGAGTAGTCGATCTTCATAGTCTTCTGGAGACTCGCAGTAGTCGTTACTGCAGTTAAAGAAGGATCCATTTCCATAGGGATCCTCTGAGCTTCCATCTACATCGTAGTCGGTGTCCTCCATTTTCATTTTACAGATTGTACTATCAGTAAAAATTGGTCTTGTTCTTTTCTTCTCAACAACTTTGATCTAATCTCTGGAGCCTATAGACAGGATAGGTGATGATGAAGGTTGGCTAGCCACGTACACACCCACTCCACTGCAGCAGAGGTCGACACAAGTGCAAAAGCTTTTGTCAATGAACGCGAAGAAAAGTTTCCGTAAACGATTACCGCAAAGTTGAGATCACTTCACTGGATTCTCATTACATGCACGTTTCCCACAAGTTTCTTGATTCGTTTTACTGAAAACTTTATGATGTTCTCATAAAGTACACCTGTATTCCAGCCACAAATAAATATATGCAATATAGCATTCCACAGTTCGGTTCGGAGTATGAAAATTAATTCTGCTGCACTGCCTGTTCAAGGACAAAAGTAAGCCAACGGCAAACACTGCAAATGGCTTGTTTCTGGTTTTTTCGATTGGCGGTTACACACCGAGCCTTTTAAAGGATTCACCAGCAGTAGCAGCGGTCTTGTCCTTCACAAAATTACTTCATCGACAATGACAATCTCGGGTTTCTCCTGTAACATGGAACTACTTTGGTAAATTAGCCCAACTCTACAATTTTACATTGAACTGTCATCGGGTAAAAATGTTTTTTCATTTTTCTAACCCACTTATTCTAGCATCTTCTAGTTTCGTTTCGATTTTGCTTTCAAACAAATTTCAGGCCAAGCTTATGGGCTTAGTTGTGTTTTGTATGCACTTAGTCACTGCAACTTGCTGCGCGAAAGTTTGTCACTGTAACTTTATATCCGTGCATTGTTTGATTTATAGGAAAATGGATTTCCCACTTGTCTTTGATTTTCAAGCAATTTGTCTTTCAGTTAAAGATTATAAAATACTGTCGTTAAAAGCACATTTATAATGTGTACTTGAGTCAGCAAAGTATGAGAAATAAATCTTAAGAGATATAAAATACCTACTTTTGAAAAGGAACAATAAAAAACTCCGAATTCTTCTCATCTTACACCATACTAACTTAAATGAAGTGCGTCATGTTACATCCAACAAGTAACAAAATCTGTCAGTTTTGGTGCGCTTCTCACCGCTCGTCTTTCATGCAAGTCAACTAAATTGGAAGTAATGTGTATTGTGATGCAGTGGCAATAATGACACGGCAACACAAGACTGTCTCTCTTGACTCCCTTTCTTCTTCTTATCCTTCCTTCCGAGTTGTTAGAGTACTGGAATGGAAATAATGAATGCCCTGATGTGCTGTGCGTAGTGACTATTCAGTATTTTCATGTATGAAGCTACCAAAGTACATACCAATTTTTATAGCTTTTCTTCAAAGAAAAATCTTCCTTTATTATCCTTTCCTCCGGAGATTCAGCCTTTTTGGCAACTCTTTTCTACTGGAAATTTATCCGGCCACCGGAAGAGTGAATAAATGGATGATGGAAAGGACGCATCTAGAATAATGTGAATGATGAGAATTCACCGTTAGTACTGCCGTCGTCCAAGGAACTGAAGCAGACGATCAATGTTGTTGTAGATTGCTCGAAGAAGAATGCTGATATGACTTCTACACTCCTGTATTGACCGAAGCCAGTGGTATTTTATCCTCCTTCCCCGTGATGGGTTTATTATGGACCTGCAAGCATCATCATATAATTATATAAACTCACAAGCAAATATAATGCATTTTGTTACATTAAACTCTTCAAGAGGCTGAATGAAAGGCCTCCAGGGAAATTTCAAAGGCTAACGATAGTAAAACATTTATTGGTTACTTGACATAGATAATTTTTATTTTGTAAACGTAGAAATTAGATAATCTTGCTCTTGTAGGAAAAAGTGTATACAAATACTCCCGTGTTTGCAGAGAGAAATGAAAATCAAATAATAGGAAAAGCGAAAATAAATCATAAAAATGTATCACGTGTATACTCATCTCAATACATAAAAGAAAATTTTCTATTTGCCATCATACGCATTTCGGTATACATACACATATATTTGGACAGGGAAAGAAAATAATTTTAGAAAGCTGAGAGTGCAATGACTTCATACTAGAGAATTGTTGAATTTAATGTTACTTCGTCATTCTTTATGTTAGTAATTCTACCCCTGGTAGAACCCCTGGGTAATAAATAATAGTGGTTTCTACAATAAAACGAATTCTATGCAAATTATGAATATCTAGATCTACATTTGTTACCAAGAATCGTATCTTCAACTATTTATTAAGTATTTGGGAACAGAAGATAATAAAAGAGAGTGTGTGAAAGAGAGGAAACAATTTCAGGGAAACAGAAAGTTCTCTGAAGCCAAGGAGTTTTTACTAAATTACCATTTCCATCAAAATACCAGAATCGGTATGGATTATTGGAAGGATGCGATAAAAAGAGGAATTTGGAAAAGTCAGAGGGAGAGTTCGGGAAGGATTTTTGTCTAATCAAAAGGAATTGCATTAAGTGATCGATCATTCGGGCAAATTATACAGAGTAAGTAATTAATCTAAAGGAGCGGGTATAGAATTGGATACGTGAATGAAAGAGAAGTGAAGAGAAAAACTGGTTTTGTTTTCCAAGTAAACAAAAACTATAAAGCAAGAAGAGGAGAAAGCATAGCTGATGGAAAGATTACCACTACAACATAATAGCACTACCATCAGCACTCCCTACCTCCCACAGCATTTCCATAATAATCATTGTGCATGTCACTTACCATTAATCCGATCTGATGTAAAACTTGCTGCGTTTTTTACGAAAAGAAGCCGTGGCGTGGCAAGTTGTAAAGTACTATTGCATTCGTGAAAGATTATGACTATTACAAGTTGAAAGTCAAAAGAGTCAAGTTGGGAAAGGCAAGTTGTTCCTGCGTTTCCTCCTTGTTGGGAATTGACGAGTTTGTTTATGTTTCTGTGCTGCTCCAATGATTCTCTAGCATTCGCTTAGACGTACAACTGTGAAAGAAAGAAAATCAGGACATCCATTATGTTGAGAAGATTGCTGTGGGGTCACACAAAAGATGTTTCAGCGGGGAACACTAAAGGAGTTGGATATTTTTGGATTTTTCTCTATAAAAAGAATAATAATGAGAGCAAAGTTTTTTTCTAAAGAAACTTCAAAAAAGTTGACTTGCACATTACAGTAATTAATATAAAAGTGGATAGCCATCCAGATTAAGAAGATATGACAAACGAGGAAAACAATGATAGCCTAAAACAAACATATTTCGAATCAGGCCATGTAAAAGCACGGCGTTTTGCCATTAGCATATACTTATCCTTGATGGCAATGGTGGCATGTATAAATTCATAATGTGTAAGTAGAAGCAGAGTAAACGCGGTACACTTTTGTAAGTTCAATGGCTGAACCTCATAAACGCAAACAGCCTCATTTATAATTTTCTTTGATGTTGACGTATCATGAATAACATTGTTGTGCTGTTTTGTTACATCATTGATGTTCTGGAAGTTTCATTCTCACTACTACTATAACAAGTGCGCAGAACGCTTATCAACAACAGTCACCCATTGAACGCGTCATCTTACAAATACAAAGCGAATTGAATAATGCAAGTAAAATGGCTTGTTCCACAAAGAGGCTGAATGAATACATATTAGGAATAGTAAACTGGTAGTTGAGAAGTTTGAAAAATTTGCTTTACTTTGTTGTCCTGACAGTAAGTAATTTAGCAACAAAATACAAGCACTTAGAGACTCTCAAGCATAGGTTATCTCTGGATTGATTGATTTTCAGCAATTTTCAGCACTCCTCATTGCTTTAATGCAAGTTGTAGCACACTTAATTGAGTACAGTAGCGTTGTAATTCCATCCGGTTTACTGACACGCAACCGAAATAACGGTTAATTTCAAAGAACAACAAAGCAACCCTACTCTTGAGTACTGCAAATTGTAGGCCAGAAATGACAGGTATTCAGACAACATGAATATTTTAGAAGGAAAACATCAAATTTTTAAGGCGATGCTACTCGTCTTATGTATGGATTGTTGTAAATATGCTTGATGGCGATTAAAATGGCACCATGGACTTGTATGGTAATTGATGCCGTTTCTGTGTGTATTTGATGACAGGAACCATCAATCGATTTCAATAAAATGAGATACTCTCTTATTTACTACGACTAAATTTTAGACCGCAGCTGAAATAAATGTATACAAACTAATGAGTATGTTGGCCAAAAACTATCTCAATTTTCTTTCAAGTTTGGCATTCATTTATGCGAAAACGAATTACGAAAGACATTCCTCGCCGCTGGGCTTGAAAAAACCGTCTACATGCCTTTGGTAAACTTTGAAACATCATCTATCCCCATTTCTTTGGCTAACGTCTTCATTTGCCAATATACTCACCAAGCTTATTAGCTGTGTAGTAATCAGGATGTGAGGAAACGGGGAAATCTACTTTTTTGTATCAGCTAAGGAGAAAGTAATTAATTGCATGTTTTATAAAAGCGTAATATTATAAACTTTAGCATTTTGCTATAGCCTTGGCAGCAGGTAATAATTTCATTTGGACTCCGACTGTAATGCGCCCACTTGTACTCTTTTATTTTGTTTGCTCAAATTCTTAAAAGTAATTTCCCCGTGATTAAACTAGAAGTAGGGGCAGGAATAACATAATGGGAGAGAGGCTTTTTCTTTACAACATACCTATGCGCTTCTATCGTCTTCCAAGCACTAGAATATGCAATATCCGCAATTTAATTATAAACATAGAAACAATGAGCATTTTAGGTAAATGGACGTTGGAACAAGAACCTCAGAGATCTTAATGATGATGAGTGCCTAAATCAACTGCGTAGATTAATCAAGAATTTCTTGTTACGGTTTCATTATATTTTTAATGCGCATAATATGTACTACGCAATTAATTTTTGAGTGTTATTGTACGTTATACTCTTATCAGCAGGGGGTGAAGATGTTGGCAAAATCAACAAAAATTTTTTGTGATTGTCCTCGAAAAAGATAGAACATATTGTTGTCTGGTCACCAATAAGAG
>JAQIXX010005252.1:0-14344 GCA_034700605.1 Willowsia nigromaculata | reverse complement strand
GAGTGGAGTGGAGGGGTAAAATTGTTTTTGGCTCGAGTGGTGAGTGGAGTGGAGTGAAAACTAAATGTGCAAGTCTGGTTCACATAGAAAAACTCACGGTGTAGACTCTATTTTAATATTTTTGGTTCGTTTACAACATTCTTTATGTAGTTGCCGACGAAACGTAAATAGTTTGAGTTAAGAGCATTCCTAAACAATTTCAAATATAGTCTGGATTTGTAAACTGTACCATAGATTATGTATACGAATTGGAACAGTACTGAAAGCTTTGTTTCTCATTTTGTAAATTAGTCATATGTTCGAGAAGTAAAGAAAATTGCTTCATTTGAACTAGTTTGTAATGAATTTTTGCTGATGTGCGTATACTGTGAATCGAAGACATAAAACCATGTAAATGTTTATACGGTTCCTTAAAACAATATATTTAGAACGTGTTTTCTCTATTGCAAAGACTTTCTACACATTATCATTGAATTTTATGAAGTTCCTGGTTATTAGATAATTAAATCAAGAGTTACAAAACACGCTTCCTAAGCCCTGCATTGAGTAATATTACTTCAATGTGTTCCACAGTGGTGGTTAAATGGTTAACTTGTTGTGATAACAAAATTGTAAGACTATTTTCCCTAAGCGTTTTTTTGTATTGAGCCAATCTTGATATTGAATGTTTTCCATCTAATAACGTCACAAACAACATGAGAAATGTTTAAAATATCAAAGTATTTTGCTCATGTATTCCTAATTGTTAATTATCAAATACACGTGTTAATATTTTGTCCTATTAGTAAAAATGTTGATAGTTTAGTCACCCAAAGCTGGGAAGCACCAACATTAGAACAAACAATCTTTAAACACACATACTTTTTAATAGCCCTTTTACAATTAAGATGTAATAAAAACTAAACGATCAGTTTTGCATTTTTTAAAGCATTAATAGGATCATTTCAGAGTTAGTGAGAGTATTATATGCGTGCTTATTACGGCTGAAATTCTACTGCGTTGGGTTATAATGCTAAAATTAAAAAAAGGAAGTTGGAGTGATTGGTGACCTTATACTGAAATTTTCTTAACTTCGGTAATATTGTCTGGTTAGTTCCATCACTCAATTTATTTTTGGTTTCTTGCAGAAAATTTTCACATTTAGTGAGCGATTGTGATTTTTCACACGTTTATTAAGCTTCTATTACGTTACAAAGAAGGATCGCGTTAGTTATCACATCCATTTCACTTTAAAAGAAAAAAATAATTGAACCCAAAATTGTGCAGATTTTTTTACTCAACTAGCAAAATACCTTGTAGGATTTGAAATTTATTGAAAGAATATGCCTCAAATAATGCCGCATGGTTTCTATCAGATAATTATAACATGCAGTTATAATATTCTATGATACCTAAAATTTTAACCTAAAATTTGAAATAAATGAAAACGGACATTTTTACTAGCGCCATGGGATCTCGGACTTGCCATCCCTGATGACTTTTTTAAAATCCCCGCTAGGCAAAAGAAACACGGAACCCCGATCCCTGGTGCCCAACAAAAATCCCTGGTAGGGCTTCAAATCCCTGGTGAAGTCGGGACCGCTGGTGTCCTTAAGAATTTCCATGTCCGAATTAAAACATTAGTTTGTATATAAATAACGATCGTCTTTGGTTTCAATTGCTATGTGGCCTATGTAACTTGTTCATGTAACATGACTAGAAAGTATAAGAAGATTGTTTTGTATAAACGGTATGTTGCGCCAATAACAAATTAATTTATAAACGATGCAAAACACGTTTAATATATCATAACAGCACAATCAAGTTTACATTTTTGCTTAATTTGTTATGTTCCATTTGTTTTTTAACCAATTTTCGTGTCTGCTTGGTTAAAACTTTTGATACGAATCGTTTGTGTAATTTATTTGCGTAGTTTGCCTTGCGAAAGCTATCTTGAATTAAATAAAATAAGTTCCCGCAAGCATTGACAACCAAGCTACACAGACGCAAAACTCAAATACAATTAGGTGTGTATAGTGAACATAAAATAAAAAGGAATTTTCCTCTTCCGAAATCACCAAGTAATTACATAATACTTGCATATAAAGGTATACAGTACATTTCTGTGTTATTTGTAAAAGGTTGAATTTTGCTTGAATAAAAAGTTATGTTGAATGCAAAAGCTGGCAATCGATTTGACATGTTCCTGAAACTCTTAAAGGAAACTTTGTCTTGCTTTGCACGACCTAAGATCAATACGGTATCAGTAAGCAGCAGTAAAGCTTATAACAGTGTCGTCTCCGATATTGAAAAATTACTTTATCTTCAGTTCCGTAAGTTTTTCTATGCTGCCAAATTTCCATTTGAGTGGAACGACGACTGGACAAGGCTGAAGACTAGATCAAGTACTTCCATGGTTTCGTCTTTGATCTTCATAAGTATCAACTGGCTTATTAATGTATTCGTGGTACTGGAATACTCGTTTTTGCAGCCATCACCAACCTACAATAGGCTTAATCTCTTAATTCAGTTTTTCGTGATTACCATTAACAGCTGCGTGCTGATAATAGCATATTTGTTATACTCCACGTCTATTGTTAAAACTGTAAATGAGTGGTTACAGTTGTATTCGAATTTTGTAAAATATTTAGGCATGAACAATGTTAACGCAAACGAGATCAAGTTAGAGCAAATGTGTTTAGTATTCATTTTTATGAGTGGTCGGTTTGTGCCCGTTCTGTGTGGCCTTGCTTGCGCTGCTACAGATGTGGATGGATTTGGTTTCCTCCTAGAGAAAGTACTTCCCAGAAAGGAAATACGAGACGGAAAAATAATATATTGTACATTTGGTCTGAAATTTCTCTTGAACTTTTTTTCTGCAATTGAAGTGATACGGGTATCTATGTTCATGTTATTTATTTATTCAATTATCGGGTTTCGTTTTCACATTATTTTGATTAGGTTAGCTAGAAATGTCAAAAATTTTAAAAAATTTTATAAGTATTTTTCATGTTGCAAAATTCTATTCAACACAACAGAAAAGTTTTTCCGTATAACATTGTACTGCTCGTTGACAGGTGTCTTTTGGTGTGGCATAGGAATAGTTTGGATTTTGGTAAAGGTTCAAACGAACACTATAGGAGTTTCTTTGCTTTGCTTCCTTCCCATATGCTTGTTAATAGTTATGATTCCAATTCTACTACTGATAAAGGAAATTTATAGAAACGTTGAGCTTTCAGCTCAAGTTGTCAAAAGGTACCAAATCAGACAACAAAGTTTATATGTGAAAATTAAGGGAAGAGAGAATCGGGTACAATATAGATTTTCAATGGCAGTTAATCATGTGAGATTTAAATGTGGTGACTTTATGGAAGTAAATAGGGAATTCTTCACGTGGTATTGTTGGTGCTTTGTTCAAAGAACCTTCGATACAGTTCTGGTTTTTGACTTTAAGTAGAAAACGTTTTCGATATTATGAGTCATATAGATAAACTTTGTGCAGTTTACCTGGATATAAAATATACTAGGCACCTTCTTTCATTTTCAATTCACTCCAGGCATGAAATCATATCCTGTTAAAAATAAAAAATATATATCATTGTGAAGAAAATACAGTACAACATTAACCTTTTTTGAAAAATACAGCGGTAATATATAAATGCCACGTCCTCTTGTTTAACTTATTTCTTGTTTAACCCCTATCATAATTTTTTTCTTCATTTGCCATTCAAATATTTATTCATTTTAAATTTGTAAAAACTAACAAGTGAAGGTCGCATAGTGCCCCTTGGAATCAATTTTTAAAATATTTTGTCTGATGCAGTTTTTTACGCTGTTCAAAACGTATGTATGAAGGTATTTATGGAAGTTAAAGAGATTTAAGAATAAACCGAAATAGAAGGAAAATTAACTCAAGCAAATAAAATCCGTATATTATTAAGCTGAAATGGTTTTGAATTACTGATAGTAAGAAATAGTGACCATAGCACAGAAAAGCTTGTTTGTCAGCAATTGTCATCATCATACATATATAGTAATAAGCATCTGTGCCTTGAATAGCGTAATAGTCAAGACAGCTAGTTCATCCTTGAAACAAAGTGATCGTATTTATAAGTTAAAACCAAACAACAACTAGGGTACTGTAAAATCTGAAATAGACGTCGTACGTGCAATATTGATTTTTTTTCCGCGCACGCCGGGGCGTTTATTAAAGGGACACGCGTAATTGAGGGGGGCGTCTATTAACTCCGTCAACCTTTTGTTATTAAAACTTTTCTAAATATCTTCCTCGTAATACATAAATCTTAGAAAAAGCCAAAATATAATATTTCATGATGTTCGTGTTGAAAATACAAATCTAAAGCAAACGAGTTCAAATACTGTGTTTTATGGTAACTATAATGCGTATATGTGTACTGTATTTAATGCGAAACTTATCAGATATTTTATGAAAGGGTGTCAATTAGGAGGGGAGGCAAGTAATAAATTGGGGCGTCATTTTACTCCGGCAACTTTTTGGTCCCTACATGCCGAGGTGCCTATAAAAGGAGTGCGTAATTCCGAAGAGGCGTCTATTTTAGATATTACGGTTATCGCTTTCATTTTATTTTATCTGTTCATCCAGTCAATACATGTGTACCTAAGAACATTATGTAAGCTTTCAGTTCAGAATAATTCATGTCATGGACAAGTGCTGACATAATGCTCTTTAGTAACACAAATGTGCGTAGACTTTATAAATGATTCTTGACGCTTTTTGCATAAATTAAAAGTGTTTTGCGTTATATTTTCATGATTTCTCAGTAATTCAAACGCAGTTCCACTAAATAATGTAAGCTATAAATTTGCTTCAGGCTTCAATTTTGTAGCTACAAATTTAGTCTATTATAAATCCTTAAATCTATACCATTTGCATGAAAGGTCCCTTGCAGAAAACGATTAGACACACTTGAATCACGGAAAAAAACAACACCAGATAAGAAAATTTTAAAAATCGATTCCGTTGGGACGCTATGCCAGCTTTTTTTGTAAGAAATATCGTGCAAACGTTGTAATACGCGAATATTTATTGATAATTAATGTTACCTAGTAGTATTAATTTTTACTATGATTAACTATTTCTTATATGTAGTTGGAAATGAATCTTAAGCAATTTTAATAAGCCAAAAAATAAAATAAATGAACTCAATATTTTACTACTTAGTCATCCTTATTATGTTATGGCTATAGTTGGTCCCTAATTAGTAACCATATTAATGTACTAATTAAATAAATTAACACAAAATTTATAAATCCCCAGCATAATTGGAGACAGGAAATATGTACAAGAGGTTGGTAAAATATGTACCAAATGTCAGTAAAATCTGCCTTTATATGCCCAAAATACAGATAACATATGCCTTAAAATATGCTCACAAAATTTTTTTAACAACGATGAAATTGGGCAGCCAAAGATAAATCGTGCTAATAATTGTAATACTTACAATTTATCGCACAATCATTTGTAGTAGCCTCCTCTCCAAACTCCGAGCATTATTTACGGAATTATTTCTCTGATTTCCAGAAATCATAACAGGCGGAAGCATTAGCCACTCTATAATAAAAGTTGAAAACAACTAGTCACATGATAATATTCCATGTAAACATTGTTTACGTTGTAATGAGCATAACCTCCAATTTTCGTAATTTCAGTTCTCTGGCTCTATTTTCCTGATTTTGTTGCAAAGGATAAACTTCCTAGTGCATGTTTTTGATCTCACGCCTAAAGCAACTTCCTGTTCTAATACTTTTCTGTTCACAAGCATGAAATTTCAAGCTAAACAGAGTAAAATAAATTATATTTTATACTTCCACATTTTTTGTTGTTTTAAGTATTGATAGCTCCAACATGAATGCTGTAGTGTATTGCAAAACTAATGTATGTAGGACATGGTTAAAATAATGCACTACTATTTGAAACGAAATGTCACATTGTTCTATTAAGTTTTAATTTACCAACATGACCAATATTTAAAAAACTTATAGTTATAAAAATACCTAAAATACTCCTTTAATACTTCATACTCTTCTTGTAAACTATTCATTAAAAAATTGCTTCCGTAGTTCCACTTCTTCCTAATGCTGTAAATATAACTAACCGCCATGGCATTACCTCTCCTCATTGCAAATTTGGGCTGACAAGATATATCTAACTCAGTCGTCATGCTCACCAATAGGCTTTATAACGGTTTTAAGACCTTAGTTCCCTTTTTTGTGTATCTTGGTATTAGTAAATATACCTGGTGTCCAAAAGCCAACTTATTTATTCCAGCAGAAAACAGAAAAGACAATCCTAGTAGCTACTCAAGAATCACACATTACAACGTACTCTTTCTAATAATATGGATTTTCTACGATGTCTATCAATTAGTGAAATTTGATGGAAAGAAACAGTACACGGAATTGATATTTGTGGCTTTGGAGTTGACAGCGTTGGTAGTTGTATCGGAAGCTTCTCCTTGTAATATATTGGGGCGATGAGTACTTCTGGATGTTCAATTCTGTATTTACGTACATGCGCCACATTAAAGGTAATTACAAATGTAATTTTGTTTATAATACAATTATTCCACAAAGTGCTTTAAACACATTGTACTTTGCAGTAAATTATCTTCCCATCTCGAATCCCAACTTCCCAAGTCGCAATGCAAAGGCAGAGGAGTTATGTGCCACAATTCTCCTCTTGTATGGATTAGGTGGTGGTGGGATCACCGTTGTGGTTTTCATGCTCATTCCTAAACTCCCAATGCTTTTTGGAAACTTTGTACCGACTGATGCCTGGTATCTGCTACTTTTGGTCAACGTTTTTCAAATGCATGCTACTTTAATTCACTGGATGACACTTGCCTTCATTTTCAATTGTGTGCTAATACACGGTGCCGTGTTCCTTCCTCTTTTGGCAAATGAATTGAGACTGGGAAACAAAACATATAAAACTGTGTATATACTGTATATACATAAAAATTTCTTGATCTTGATTGGGGTCGTTCAGCACACATGTTATCAAACCGAAAAATTAGGATAGTAAAAAAATAAAATATGTTATTGAAGACGCCCAAAATGCAAGTATGGGCAAATACTGTGGACTAAATGCTGAAAAGTATATTTGGTACTATGGACTACCATGTGTCTTATTTACAAAACGTCGAACATATTCATAGTTTAAGCGTTGTACCAATTAAAATTTACATGATTAATTCTGTAATCACGTTTGTGGGGTATGTATTAATTTACAAATTATAACATACCTGTGGATTCACAATGTTACGAATACAGCGCGGATTTGCTTATATATGCATTAGTAAGTCAGGCTACTCAGAATCATTCCTAGATTTAAAATGTTGCAAGAAAAGAATTTTATATGTGGCTTTAAACCTTAAAATTACAAAAGTTAATTACCTTGCGTTGTGGAGTTGCAATATTTGGTAAAAGAATTTTTACATATACAAAAACAAATTTTTTTACAAATCTTGGATACACAACAATCGATTTTATTTCCTCACTGAAGTTAAATTCACGTGGGTGTTTTCTCGAATTTTTTGCCACTGGTTATTTAATACAATTTCATAGACGTTGTCAAATTTAATTCAACATATTATGTAAAGGAGGTAACATTCTTTAGTAATTTACAAAGAGGGCTTAAAGTTTCTTATGGTTATTTAAAAGTTGGTAACCTTCACATCAAAACCTTCAAGGTATGCTGGAGTTACTATTCTACAAACATCGTAAATTGGGCCCATTTACTGCAAAATTTACGTTATATTTAAGTAACTTTGACGACCAGCGAAAACATGCATAAATATGATATCGTGGTGACAAACCTGTACTGCAAATTGAATAAATCATGAACCACAATGCACCCAAAGACGGAAAACCGAGGAGTATATAATGTGTAAAAACTTGAGAAACTTTAAATAAAACAGAATAACAAGCATATAAACATAAATATAACCACTTTGTTCCACTATAATGTACATTAAAAACGTGAACAGCAGCAATCCTAAGTGAAGATAAAAAACTACACCGATATTGTCATTAACTTGTAGCGGTCGTACTTCTGGCGGCGATCGCATCTCAGTAACCATATCTTCATAAGTTTTTATTCTATTTTCTCACATCTTCCACTGTTTTGCAATACCAGATTCCAATATGCCATTTATTCGTTTATAATAATACTTTACTGGAAATTTTATGTATGACAGTAGCCAAGACTTTCTCCACACCCCGAAATTGTCTTCACTAACCGACACAAATTGTTCACGTCTTAATGTGTTATTTCTTACTAGACGCTTTAATTTATAGTAATTTTCATATATCAAATCTGAAAATGATACAAACGCTGTTTTGCCAATAAGATCAATTTCACCTTATGTAAAATTAAGCATGACTTTTGTCCAGTTTTCCAACTGTCCCAAATCAGAGAGATAAAGCCCCATTGATGATGCATCAGGATGGGATTCATTTTCCCATGAAGATCGGCTTTTGTTGTACATTTCGCTCGTGCGAATGATAAACAACAAAATTCTCACTAAGCAATTCATGGAAATACTTCACGTGTATCATTTGTACTGGTGAGCTTAAATCTGTGATGTCTTGTCCTCTGTAAGCATTGCTTATAATGAAACTCATCAACAGCCAAAGCATACTGATGAAACGACAGACAGGTCTTAAACAGTTCATAATGCCTTGCTCGAAAAGAATCTCACATATGAATAGGTCTAAGGATGATCTTCACTTTAACAAATGTTTATCACATGTCCGTATGTAAAAAAGTGTAGAAACAAAACACGCAATCGGCTTGAAAATATTTACTTCTGAGTCCGGAAGATAATGTATCGCGTCGGATGCGCTAAACGTGTTGTTATCGAATATTATATATAAGAAATAAAAGTCAACCCACATGACTGATTTTAGGTATCGAAACTCTAATTTTTCAAGTTGATTCAATGGCATTGAAGCCATTATATTATTCGCGGCTTCCACACTGAATCCACGCTTAGCAAATAAAATAGCTCTGTGTTCACAGTGTTTTTGCCATATTGTAACTGCTAGCTTCAAAATACTGCGTATAGTGGTAAAGTTAACAGGAATTTTATATTCTGGAGTGCTTTGGTCAATGTGAAAGGACAGTTTATTTTCCTAAATATTATATAAGAACTAGAATGGTTGATTTTCAACGAAACATGGAACCTTGGATAATTTGGAGAACAAGTTGTTTTGCTTTATTTCGCTTAAAAGAGTTCTGTAGTTTGTCTTAGAACAGGCAATGATTTGAAATGAGGTAGCTTTTGTTGAGCTTAATTTAAAGGTAGTGTTGAAATATGATACCAAACTGTGGGAAACGTAGTCTGGTACCCTAGAAAATATTATATCCATTTGATCTTTAAGGCTCAATGAATTGCTAACCCGTTTCTTGGAGGAATCAAACTTGGATAAGAGTGGGATGTTTTGTAGAAAATATAACTGCAAGTGACATTGTAAATTGGCTGGGAATTTTGGATCAAACAAAAATGCATGAGATTTAAGCCTGCCGATGGTAAGGTAATAGAAATCTAGTTTGGTTTCATCAAGTGCTACCTCATACCCTGAATAAAGAATCACTTTTCTGTACATTTTAAGGCTGCTAAGCACAACGGGAGTTGTAAAGGGACTAGAATCTATTTTTGTGGAATCATGATTCCTCAGTGTTGTTAAATGTATTACGCGCTGGGAAAATATTTGAAGAAGGTTATTAAAGTTTATGTAGTGGGCCATTGTTGTTATTTCTAATTATTGGCGGTAGAGCTAAGCAAATTTTGCAAGTTGTCAAGACGAAAGAAAAATGGCAACGTTTGACGAGAAGAATTTGTACACAAAAAAATTCCGTAAGCTTGACGATGGTCAACTTGAAGTGGGGAATGGGTACTTCTTTGAATATTACTTCCTGGCAGATATACTTGTCATATTATAATTTTTTACTCATGTATAAACCTTGAATGAAACCCGGAAGACTACGATGCAAACCAGGATATAAAGTAAAGTAAACGACATGTGTGATACCCTTAGTCTTTTGAATTTTTGAGATTTTCAAACCCGTATAACATTGAAAGAGAACCATGAATGAAGTAACATACAAATGCATTGGATTTAAAGACAAGTTTTAACAGATAACATATACAAAATACCGTAAAATCTGAAATAGACGTTACTTCGGAATTTCGCGCGCCGTTTTATTAGACACCCGACGTATACGGACTAAAAAGCTAATGGAGCAAATAGACGCCCGGGCCCTCTTTATTACGCGCCTCCCCTTCTAATAGACGCTTCCTTTAAAATGTCCGAGCATGTCGTATGTACTCCAGTACATTTATACACATTTAAATTATGATAAAAGGACATTAGATATCTTTTGCTTCAGATGTGCACTTTCAACCCAGATAACATGAAATATTACATAGAAATCTTCCGTTTGTGATCGAAGATTTACGCATGAGGATGGAGATATTTAGAAAATGTCCAACGACAAAAAGTTGGCGGAGTAAATAGACGCCCCCTCAATTACGCGCCGCCCTTTAGTAAACGCCCCGGCGTCCAAGGACCGAAAAATTGATGTTATGCATACACGCCGGGGCGTCTATTTCAGATTTTACGGTATACTACAAGTTGTTATGCCTAGATTTGATTGAACTTTATAGCCAAGACACTTAAGGCTCTCTACATTGCTTCTAGAAGGTGACATTCGGAAATACAATACAAACTGGATTTCGTAGTATTAGATTCATATATTCAAATTATAATCACTTGACATTTCAATATATGCCAAACGGGGTATTATATAAAGTCATTGTCAGGCTTGGTCATTACAATTATAAGATATTTAAAATTGAATAATTATTGAATTTGATCTTTTGACGACGAAATATTGCACAGTAAGATATGAGAACGATTCAAAATAACAACATACTCTTGCTTTTAAACCCAGTTTTTGGTCAAAAGTGGTCAAGTCCTGAATTTTTATGAATAATAAAGCCAAACTGACTAACAAACCGCAATCAGCCATTCTAAAGTGGTCTGATGACATGTCTAAGTGGGATCTTGATTATCGGCAAATGATAAAATATGTCGAAAAAAGTAAAATATTTAGCAAGAGTGACGAAGATTTCGTACGACAATCCCGGAGGGGTTTTTGCCAATTGGGGCGATCCATGGATTCTGAATCGCTACAAGGCAATATGGTCCTCTGGGATATTTATATATTTGACCGAATTAACAAAAAGATTGGAGCAACTGAAGGTGCTTACAAATGAAGAAAAAAGGAATGACACATTGCAGCAACTTGAAGAAAGTATCGAATCTCAGCTACGCATTTCCCTAAATGCAATTACATTTTTAATATTCATTGCATTCTTTATTGGCCTAACAATTTCTGCATTACTCCATCTAATAGAAAGTTTCAGAGTCATGAAATTAAAAATTAAATTTGATGTTTGGTTTTGAAAAGTTTTTGCACAAGAAAAGTGGAAAATATTTTAAATTTAAACAAGTGGTTCAAATATTAAATATTTCTGCGTTGTGTGTTGACGTTAATTTTGAGTTACATCCACACAGTTGTAATTGGTAATCGGCTTTGAAAACTGCTTGTCATTTTATAGATTAGGCTGAAGGAATTTAAATAATTATGAGTTATGCTGACTTATGCCAAGACATCTTAAATGCTACTCAATAAAAAGCTCAATATAAGTGTCAAGTTCATCCAAGCTCCACGCGATTTACATTGATAATGGTGGTTTCGGTCTGCAAAAACGTAACTGAAACGAATTGTCGTGAATAAAATATTTGCTTATATTCCTAAATATTATGTCATTGTAAACTCCTGTGCTGTTAAGAACAATTTATTTCATAACTGTAATTTGAAGTTTGTTGAAAAAATTAACAAGAATATTGAAAGCGAAAACACTCATTTAATTATAATGTATTTTATAAATATTTGAAAATCAATTGAAGTATGTTTCTTAATCTATTAAACTACTAAACTAACTGGTCATTGATTAAAATTAATGGATCAGAAATTAATTCATCATATTCTTCAAATGGACAATATTAAAGTTACAATGCATAAATCATAACACAATCAATAAATCAATCAATCTTTGGAATACAAGTCATAAATGATTTGTTGCAACCCTTCCTCCCGTTTTTAGATAATTTTTTTGGGGGGAACGAGAATCAAAATTAACAAATTAAATGTATGCTAATATACAAATGATATTAGAAGCGAACTCTTCCTCTGGTTGACAGCAGCTTTTGTCTCGTTGGATTCCTCTGCAGGCACTTGTCACTCGGAAGGCAACGGATACTGGGCCCGAAGGCGATTCCAAATCGGCTAAGAAAAATCAAAATCAGCCAAAATGTATTATCAAATTATAGTCTCGAAAAAGGAGATTTTGGAAATATGGAAATTACAAGTGAGCACTGGTCTGGAACTCGAAGGTGCTGAAGCTGGGGCAGTTGCTGGACACAAACTGCAGAACAGTAGCCATTTGCCCAAATACCCCACTCCAATCGTTTCAATCCTTAAAGCAAGCAGGATTAAGAAAAAATAATATTGGATTTGAATATTTATAATTAGATTGGGATTGGAGATCAAAACCTTTATTCATTTTTTACATTTACTCACTCTTCAATGCGGAGAGATTAGGTCTTGCCACTGTGATTGGCCACCATTGACCGTCTTCCCCCTCCCCATTGATCCTCGCCACATCCTCTTCGTCCAAACCGGAAATGCCGGTGTCATCAGCAAAGCTCTCAGTGATGTCCAGATGTGTGAGATTCGGCAATAGCTCACAGATTACTGCAAGCTCGCTGTTGTCGCAATTCGCCTCCAACTTTTCCACATTTGGGAGACTACTAATCAGATGCCGTAAAGCTTCAGGAATACCATTGCTAGAACAAATTGATAGTTCCGTACAGCTGCTAAGGACCCGATTGCCCATTGGCTCCTGCCAAAACTGAGGTGAAATATCAGTGCAGCTCAGACTTAGTTTCTTCAAATTGGGAAACGAATGGAGGAATTCGGCGGACTGGAGATACTCAAAGCCCACAACCAAATTTGTTACATTTTGGAGCACGAGATTGTTCGGAAGAGGAAAAACCCCAATCATTTCATCGTGTCCGTCCAGCTGGAGATTTTTGAGTGTTGGAGCATGAACAGCCAAAATCCTTTGCACTGCAACAACATCTTCAGGACGGTTGATTTCTGTGACCTTCAACGACTCCAAAGGCAGATTTCCGTCCTCAAGAACTGCAAGACTCGCAAGTGCAGGAGTGTTTCCCAAAGTGAATGAGAGATTCTTGAGTTTCCAGCACTGGTCATTATGCCTTCGAGCGACCGCCAAGGAGCCAAAAAAATCCCGTAAGTCACCCACTTGGTGTTCTTCAAATGTCTAGAAAGATTGACAAAAAATAAGTTGACGATAAGATGGCATTTAGACTAACAAGGGAATGGACCCCGATTATGCCTCTACTTTCAAATGAAAAATAGTACATCTTGTAGAGAAAATTTCGTAGAATAATATACGCAAAGTCGCTATCCCGAATGCGCTGATTTTTGTTCGTAATTAGCGCTGAAAGTTTAAGCGGTTCAGTGGTTTTCTATGTACAAAAACATAAACTACCCGCATGGACATTCACCATACACACAGCTGCGCATCTCAAGCTCTCTCTTTTTACAGCTTTGGGAAAAAATAAGCTCTTGTTAACTTGGAAAGAGTGGAGGAGCGCTTCCTCTGTGTGTTTGGTGGAAATTCGTTCGTACGTTTTCTGTTTTTGTATGCACAAATTCACTGAAGCGCTTAAACTTTCAGCGCTTATTACGAACAAAAATCAGCGCATTCGGGATAGCGACTTTGCGTATATTATTCTACGAAATTTTCTCTACAAGACGTGCTAATTCTCATTTGAAAGTAGAGGCATAATCGGGGTCCATTCCCTTGTCAGTTTTGGCAGGAGCCAATGGGCAATCGGATCCTTAGCACCTGCACAGAACTATCAATTATTTCTACTCGTATTTTTGAAGCTTTACCGCGTCTGATTAGTTTTCTCCCAAATGTGGAAAAGTTGGAGATGAATTGCGACAACAGCGAGTTTGCAGTTATATGTGAGCTATTGCCGAATCTGACACATCTGGACATCACTGAGGGCAACGTTGATGACACCGGCATTTCCGGTTTGGACGAAGAGGATGTAGCGAGGATCAATGAGGAGGGGGAAGAGGGTCAATGGTGGCCAATCACAGTGGCGAGACCTAATCTCTCCGCATTGAAGAGTGAGTAAATGTAAAAATTGAATA
>JAQIXX010005251.1:0-14345 GCA_034700605.1 Willowsia nigromaculata | reverse complement strand
AATTTTTCCAAAATTGGCTAGTCAATTAATCTAAAACTATTGAGCGTTGAGATCTGAAATTTTGCATGCTTACTCAGAATGGTCTAATTAGTTAGTGTGTAAAATTTTAAGCCATTCTGGAGTCATCAAAAATATACCCTTACCTTGTCAGAAGAAAAGAATTTTCAATGTACGGTTATGTTTGTTACGCTACAACAATAAACTTTAGTACGACTTGTTAAAAACGTTACAGACACTGGTGAACTGATATAAGAGTGAATGCAGTAGAGCACCATTGCTCAATTTATACAAGACTGGAACAAAAACTCGTCAAGCTAAACAATTTATTCCAATACTAGCAATGCTGCACTCAGAACACATATCCAACAGCTTATATATTATTATGTATCCTATATATTATGATGGTTGGTCTATCCTGAAGACTAGTAGTACATATTGAAGGAAAATGACTAAAAATATCATTCGGATGAATTCATTCATTTGAAATATCGGGTAAACAGGCGGTAGCTCAAAACTTGGTTTACAGGCTGTCTCTATTGCCGTTGTTGTTGATTATGTAAAACAGTTGAATACATTATATGCCTTGAAAGGATTTATAAACGCCTGAATGCATGCATATGCATTACAAGAGGTTACTGTTTTGGATATCCGTCTGTCTGTCTTACTGTGCACACAATTTCTCGAAAACTTCTTTACCGATTGACACCAAATTTGATGCATATAATCCTCAGGTCAAAGCCAAGGCCTAAAAAGAATTTCAGACCAAACAGTCAACGGAAACCGTTAAAAACGGTTGTAACTGCCAACTCCATTGAATTCAACATAGGGTATGTATAGTATCATTCGATAAAATTTTTTACACTGATCATTTTCTATATCACAATATTTCAAAAAAATTAACGGTTTTTACGGTATAACGACTTTACAGTTCGCAACAACAATTTTTTTATTTTGAATTCAATGGCGTAGACTTCAGAGCATTCAGGCGTTACTTTTCAGGGATTACATCCTTCTAGTTTAACGTGGTATTAAGATTTCATCATCATTAACTTTTTAATAGCAAAAAATTTACTAGTATATTCTGACTTAATATCCTTAAGAGGATTAATTGTGTCGTCGTTCTATATCAAAACGTATAATATGTAACGTGCATTCAACTATATAGTGTATTGCCATCGACATGAAATTCAGTGTAGATTCTACACCAAAAAGTTGTGTACAGATGTAGTATGAAAGTAAAGGGCTCCACAAATTTTCCACTAAATCCTCTTTTGCTTTTCTGCATTAAGCTTTTTGAATGCTACTAGAATGTGATAAAAACTTTAAGGAAGAGATTGTCAACTCTGAATTTGACAACGTATTTTATAATAATTTTTGCACAATATGCTATGTTTTTATAATTAATAGGTTTGATAGATCAGTGGGTACCATTAGCCAATTTTCCACTGAACTAGGTTGACTAAATTAGAATACATGAAGCAAGGGTACTTCAGTTTGTTTTAATAGGTTCAAGTATGCACAAGATGCCAAACTGTAGTATCCTTATGATAGAAACGAGGAGCGTGTAGTATTTGCCTGCTTGAATTATAACTGCATAGCGTGTAGAGTACACCAATTATGAGAAGTAAAGACATTTTTAACCCTAGTAAATTACCTATATTGAGTGGGTATTCACGCAAATATTATCTTCCATTTCTGATGAACTATCAGCGTCAAATTTAAATTATTAGAGAAGTAACTACAGCTAATCTTCTATTTGACTAAAATATTTCGTTTGCATATTGAAAATTGATAAAAAGTTTATCGTAAAAAACACATATAATTTCTAATTTGAACACCAAATACCACATTTCCAAGATATCCGAATGTAGCGTTTTCTTTATTGGCTTCTTCTTATTTCATATATGCTTCGTGGGAATTTGCGTGTTTCATAATATGAGACAGTTTTATATGCTTTACTGAACATGGCATCACATAACCGCATGATTTATGGAAAATCATAGCCCACATACCACCGACTAGGAAGTACGTGTATACGTGTACAGTGACCATTTACTTTAAAAATGCCATCGTTATCTGTTTTAATGTAAATTTTGACAGCATATGACCAGTTTTGAACCAGAATCAACAAAGTGCAAAATTTTGCAATATATAGTATCTACTGTAGCTGGTTTTCTGGTTTCCCACAGATAATTTAAGATACCAAATAGTAAAACTGCTAAACTCGTAATATCTACTTTAGCTGGAAATGTCGGAAGGTAGTTGGAATACGACTCATGACAGACCCTAAAAAATAGAGTTATAGTAGTTGATAGACCTTCACTTATTTCGATTTAGTTACATAGATGGTGTGCGACACGACATTGCTGATGAGTGATCAAAAACCCAAAATGGATAGGGGAAAGTGAATCCTCTGGAAAAATCATGTGTCGTTTCGAGAGATATTTGAGGAATAATAACATACTAAATACTGTATGCATCCGTTATTTGTAGAAAGAAACAAACTGTTTTTGGGGCTGGTAGATGCTGTAATGCAGTTTTTGAGATAAAATATTATAAAAATGTAGTGGTAACTAATTTTAGCCACTCTAGTCAACTTGGGGCAAAGTAAAACAAATGAAATAAGTAAATACACAAGCAATACAACTGAAACAAATCTAGAATGTAAAGCTAGTTTGCATAAATGACATTTTGACTTTGTTAAGGTTTATTCTTAAACCAGTTTTGTCTGCAAATCGATCAACGTAGAGATATTGAGTGCATTTTGTCATTTCTGTATGACTTTGTTTCAATAAACAGGTAAAAACTACTTTATTTTGTCAACCTACTCCGTATATTATCCGTTTTTGTTGCAGCTAAAATCTACAAAGTGAAAATAAGTTTGCTTTTTTCAAATAGAAGCTTTAATTAGATGAATCACTCCATGTCCTTTTAGTAGCGTTGAGGATTCAGCCTCTTTAAAATCCACGAGTTAATATCAAAGTTTTATTGAACATGGTTTTATAGTGTTAAGTGCAAGTTATGTATATTTACCCATTTCAGCATAAAATCAAACAGCAAAAATATAAATACAAGTTATACAAAAGTCAGGTATCCAATTACCAATGATATTTTCTGAAAAAAAGGATTTAAGTAAAATCTCACAGCAATATAAACGATTTGCCTAGAAGACATTATGAATTCAGCTTCATGTTTTTCTCTAGCCTTTCTTGTATGTTCCATACCACATTAAAATGTTGATATATAATCAAAAAAAAATTTATAAAAGGTTTAAATATAGGTGGTTACATGGTGCCACAGTTTCCATAAAAACAAACTGGCGTTCCCAATGTCCAGAAAACCAGGGTAACCTAAGCTATGAAAAATTTGAGCTCAGTTTTGAGTACAATTCTTTTGCATGCTTCTCTCTGCAGAGATGAAACAACTGAGCTACTTCATTCTGCTTTCACTGATATAAGCACCTTCCAAAAAACAAGCTGTTGATATCATCTTCCCACTGAAAATCTCAGATTCACTTTTTAGCATTGCAGAAGAGAGTTTTACTGCTTCACATGCTTGGTTCGCAACAGAAACTTGCCTAAACTAATGCGACCTTGTGATTCTCTCCCGCATCATGTATGGTAGAAATATTTGAATGTACTGTTATAAAAAATGAAAGTTGTATACTACATAGTTCAAGTAATGTCTGGATTCTTGTTTTCCCAAGGTTTAAGTAACGTTGCGCCTCTGGAGAGGAGAGTATAGTTTCAATATTTATACTTACAAATGATTTTTATATGCTACAATATTAAGGTATACCGTTCTCTTAATAGGTAGCAATAATATATATTGGTTCATAATTAGAACATAAATTAAACATTCCCCTTGTCTAACGTGGCCATTGAAGAAAACGCACACTAAATACAAGAAAATCTTTTATATCTTTAAAACAACAACACACTGTTTTCATTTTAGAGAATTCAGAACAAACTGATTCCTATAGCTTGTTTATTTACTTAACTTTGAAAACCTATATTACCTATTCTAACTGCACATTCCACACGACCATATCCAGTAGCATAAAAAACAGCACAATATCTGATATTGAGTCAACTAAAAGTGAAGGATTTGATTAGATGCTTTCAATGGACACTCTTCTTGCACATGTTAGAAAACCCAATAGTTATTCATTTATTAGAAGAAGCGTTTTTTACAAGTCAATTGGTGTCAAGCGAGAAAAGCGTATTCATCTCCACATTACAAGTGAAAGCTGAATGACACTGTTGAAGCGTCATCATGGAGATATTGTATTTCACTTTTCCCGTCACTACCGAACTCCAAAGGTCAAATCCACAGTCGAAAAATCTATATGTTGTGCAAACAGCAATTAAAAATGTTAAGGTTGTTGTAAAAAAATCACAACATTACTACTATTCTGTATGTTGCAGTTTAAGCGTAGTTCTCATCAAAGTAGTTGGGTGTTTGAGCATTCATTGAATTTCTGTTACCTCTAGCATAGGATGTGAATCCAAGGCGTGGTAGCTGTGACTCTCTGCAATCGATAACACTTGTTGCACTCGATAGAAACTTTAGAGTGAAAATAGAAAGAAGATCACGCAAGAAAATAGTTGAAAAATTGAGTCAATGCCAAAACTAAATCTCTTCCGGGAGAAAGGATCGAATCTCTCTTCAATGTGCGCTAGGCTACGTAGCGGTTACCTACACGTCATATATCATTCAAAACCTCTTAGGACAAGTGTTAATAGGCAAAAGTCCCTACAACCTAGCAAAATCTCTATTTTTTGGCCCTCGGAAAGTCGAGATATTGATTTGAAGTTAAATGGGACAATGTTACTCGTGGTGATCACAGTATGCTTAAACATGGCCACTCAGTAACTGTTCAAATATCATTCTAAAGTTCTTAAGACAAAAAATATATGTGCTTCCAAAATCTGAAAAAGTATGGAAAAACTCGTATACATTAGGTACCAACAATAAAACAAAAAAATAAATTGCAACATTAATAGTTATTTCTAGTAGCCCATCACGGAAGTGGCTATGGAAGTTATTCCAGGGTTCTATTTTTCTTTTTGATTGAATACATGTACTTTCAGATGAAAATATATTAGTAAGTTAACAACCGTAACGACTGCCCTTTCATGATTAGTTATATAAATTGCGTAAGGTTCCATAAATTTCCATAAATTTTATGGCAATCCAATGCATTTTTATTATATATGAGGGTTGCGTTTGTAACGATTCTTATTTACTTAATGCTGTTACATGTAGATAATTTCGCTCTACAAATAAATCCACTTTGTTGTACCTCAATTTCAAAGCAATAGCATGCAATAATTATGAATTCAAACATTCCATCCACTCGAAAAACTCTGAGTGTTTTATGTAACAGTTTTTCATAAATTTTCTCAGAACAAAAACCTGAGATTTTAAATTTACTTTTAATTAGTAAATAAAGAAGAATCTCAAGTACATTATCTATGATGGAATATTTATAATCTTCAAAACTTGAGTGCATAGAATAAAGCTACAAGTTAACTAACTTAATTATCTCTTGTAAATTAAATAATTTATGTTTATGGTTCTATATAAATGTCAATAAACTATAAATTCTCAGGTACCGTAGTACCATATATTAATAAAAAGCGTCTGCATAGTCAGTCCATAAATATTTATACTAATTTAATTCAAACATGCCAGCCTTCCAAAATAGTTTTAATCCTTTTTGCTAGCGACATTTTTTGTTGAGGTGAAACGTGGGCCCAATTTTTCAGTTGTCGATCGGAATCCTTACAAGAAGGAACAACTATTTAAGTAAAAAATGTGTTCCGTAAGCTTTCAACAGTTTGTCTGTGACAGGATGTGGATGTTAACTTCAGTAATTGGTGTAATCACTGGTGTGTTTCTGTGCATTTACTTTTCGTTTCTTGCAGAAAGATTGATAATAGTATCAGTTTGGATTAGCTTAAAACATCATGTATCGTTAAATATTATGGCCCTTGAGAATGACACACAAGATGTTTCCAATGGTTTTAGTGATTCAATCTACCAAACGAATTGGATTTAGTTTAAATAAAAACAAAAATATAAAAAGTTTTCTTTCATCTGAAGCCATCTGAAACAAAAAACAAAAAAGAATTTAGTAAGCATGTTTAAAGAAAAACCAGCCAAATAATATAACTGGATTTTTACAGAAATCCGTATTCTGCGTAATGTAAGTGTTTTGAAATAAAAAATTTATACTTTTAAAGAATGTTTTTAATAATAAGCTGTAGTAAAAATTTGGTTTCCAATTATGCCCCTAGACACTGAAACACTTGCACTTCCAGCGTTTAAACTAAAATATTATGTGATTTCAGCACGTTGCGAATGCAGAACTTTCCATTTCCAGAAAATTTTAGGCAAAATAGTACTAGTAAACTAGCTTTCATTGTATATTCATTTTATTTACCTTATACATATCAAGAATGTTTCCTGAGATTAGCAAGGTCATATTATAAAGCATCAAAATATAGCTATTGTTATTAGCGTCCTGCGTACATTGAGTTTTTTGTCACGTGGTTCTCTTCTGCTCCAAAAGACGGGGACATGAGTGAAGTAATGTAATCTATTGTTGAAAAAAATAACAAACAAAGTACGCAGCCAAAGTAAACTTTCAGTTTCATTTTGCGTCTCCGAGAGAAAATATCTCTGTTTGAGTACAAGAGGATATCATCATAGATTTACGGATATTAACTTAGCAATAGCTCAATAGCAAAATTCGTGCGTCAAATTCCCGTTAAGCCATTAAAAGATTGTAGTATGTACGAGCAAAAGATTCATTACGTGCTACGTATGAAAAGGAGTATAATGTTTGAATTTCACGGAAGACGCTGCTTACAACTTCGTTTCCTATTTGAAGTTTTACGTGGAAAATATACAAAAAATACTACAATCCCAAAATAGCAGTCAATTACTTTCTTAGAAACTTGATTTAATTATAAGTAATTGTTACTCGAATGCATTTTCTTTCTTCTTTTTGTTTGAAACCTGGCATTTACAAAAGCTTTTGTACATGTAATGTTCTTTATTAACAACAAATAGCAACATAACAGAAAACATTTTTAATTAGGTCTGCTACTGTTTTCGAAATATTTTATCAGCAAAGCTATTAAACAACTCAAAGGATTTTCCAGTATTTAGATTTGGAGGGCTCATAGGATAATAAGTATGGTTTACTTTTAATGAAAATATCCTACAAATGCTACCTAGCATAGGGATTACTTTGTAAAAAGTATATCTAACCTAGAAATATTTCTAAATGTTAAATTAGATTGAAGGTTACAATACAAGACGTTATAATGGACGTCTGATGTTCAATTAATCAATATTTTTTATGTTTACTACACTTTAAAAACAGATTCAAGCTGATAAAAAATTTAAACATGAGAAATGTTGATTTCTGTCACTTAATTCATCACAGTATTATAATGGAGGGGCCTCTGACTCTTTGTGTAAGAAGAATACAGATAAGTCTTGGTAAGCTTCTTTTTATCTCTGATTTTTTCAAGTTGTTTGAAACCAAATTATATCAAACATGTCCAATGTCTACTTCTAGGAGTTTTGCTTACGGATTAAGTATTGGTCATGCTGCCATGCCTACATTACGGATTTCCATCGAAAAGCTGCTTCCACTCAACTTATTAATTTAAAAGCATCTAATGCTTTGTAGAAATAGAATTGGCAGTAATGTAAAGAGTATGTACGTTACATAATTGCCTGAGTAGTTTCAGTTTCATTGAAATCATTTTAACATATGAGACCGTGTTTTTTATTTCACTAGATCTAGCGTATTTAGATCATGTAAATATCTTTGAGGTATCTTTTATATGTAGTATGTACCAGTAACCGAGAAGCATGACATGCGTCAATGCGAAATGTTTATAAGGTGTATCTTATTATGCAAATCATTGTTTCTTGGAACTCCATTTAATGAATCCCTTCTTTGAAGATAATTTTTTAATACGCACGAATAAAAGTATTTAAAGTCTTCTCATTAAATCGTTTTCATATTTTGTTTAAATTTCTGTTTATTTCCAAATATTGGAGGAGAAAGTGCCACGGAAATGAATGACATGAGTTTAAGGTAGTATATTGATAATACATCACTCGTTATTTGTAGTACAATCCATATCAGTTATAGTGGATTCTGATAATTTAATGTAAAGGCAATGTAATGTAGTCATTGATAACCGCCTTTAAGAAAAGTTTCAATAAAAACTTTCACCGTGCTTTGAAAATACGCGACAGATTATTCGAACAAGTAATCTGAGAAACCTTCATGTCTACAATAAACTGAAGAATATTCATACTGTAACATGCCAAGAACTATGACACTCACTTCTCAAAAAAATTTCCTGAGAAAAGGGTTGCATAATACCTTTTGCACATCATCAGAAATCATCACAAAGAAGAAGAATTTTGTTTGAAATTAAAATCGAGTCGCAGAATGCTAATTCCAACCGTTTCCAGGGTGCTTCTAACAATACCTTTCTGTTGTTTTGTCTATCTTGTGGTTTAAGAAGATTTATCTGGAAATATATTTTATATTACGCGTCTTAGTCACCATGGCCCAGTCTTTATTCACGAGTTGGGTTTGAAGCCTTCCATAGATTTAACTTATCTTTTCTGTTCTACTTGCAGCATACATGAATTGAACTCTTGAACTAGACGAATTTTTGATACTGATCAATTGCTTAATCCTTTAACTATTACAATACTACGTTAAGTTTTCATAGAAACTTTACAATCACGTGGAATGACGTCATGTCACTGACAAAAGAACGCGTGTACCCAGAAATTTGAGGGAATCCACAGCCGAGACAATGCATCCTATTTCAGTTTACCTCTTAACAAGTATTGCACAAATACCATTAGTAATCTTATCCACGATTTTTTTCTTGCTGCAAAGGAAGGTTCTTACACAACAAGGATGAAATATTATTCATATTGTATGATTACAGGTTGTAGGTCTAGGATTATGTTGCACGTGTCAGGTATATTACATATAATGCAAATAAAATTCCATGAAAGTTTCACTAAATCAAGATAAAGGTTTTCTTGCGTTTGAAGCGTTTCATATAGTGGAAACTGCTGATAAGAGAAAATCCGATAAATATACATATGCTTACAGCTTTCACCCAGCTAAGTACCAACTAGACAGGAGAAAGTACATTAGCAATAAATATCCTTCAAACCAAAATCATTTGAACGACTTTCTTCTGTTGCTAGTTGGTATCTACTGTAATGTCTCTTTATAAAACCGGGGCAATTTACCTTCTCCCCTTTCCTTGATTCATAGTTCCTAAATAGCAAATGCATATTATTAACAGGTGGCTCGCATTTGGGGACGTTAACTTATTTAAGATTTTACAGTAATTGACGAATTACGTTTGCCAGTATACCAAGGGTTGTCACAAACCATTACCGATCTGCTTTCCCTTTCAAAGATTTTTACTGAAAAAAGAATATCAAGACTATATTTCCTATATTTCTATTACCTTGTGCCATTTTCTCTATCCAGATTTCATTAATGACTTTCACCAACCAAGCCACCAAATTACTTTTAGTTTGGGCTATCTATCTTCCATTTCTTTCTAATATCTTACGTAAACTATTGTGGTGTATTTTCTACGGTTGACTTTGATTTATCTGAAATTCTTCATTTCTCAGTTCAAATGGGAAAGCTGTGGAGAGCATACAACCACCTGTTTTTCGTCCACCGTTCAGCATTTGACTTTTGGATCTTGTACATTAACTGAAGTTACGAGTCAATGCTGCTAACGGCTATAATATGGTAAGCAATACAAAAAATACACTTGTTATTCCCCTAATCATTATTTGACATATTATGATATTGAAAAATGATAAAACCGACAAAAACGCAAACGACCAAAAGCATTTTAACGATAATACCGCTTTTGATGCTAACTAAAACGTAGCTGAGGGTGCAAAATTTCGAGTTGGGAAAATTTTGATATAATTAGTAGCATACAAACTTAAAAGTTTTGATCATGATCACGTAACTTTACATCAATGTCTGGTTTTAAAAACATTCACGTCTAATGCCAAAGCAAGTACCGCGTACCCTCCCAAATCAAAAATACTTCATGACATATATTTATTATAGAAAAACACACAGTATTCTTTCTTTTGAACAAATGCGTGGACTCCTACTGTATAAGCTGACAAGGAAAAATTAATTTGTACTTTTAGTAAATATGCTTTTATAGAAAGACAATATGCATTCGTTTAAGGCTGATATTAGAGTCATAATTAAATTATAAAAGACGCAGGAACGAACTTATAAATAAATTACAGCTTAAAATCATTTACATAAATTAATACCTATATAATAGAAAGTATCCAGTATCTCTAATATCACTCAACACACTTGAAATAGTAGTAGCTTGTTTTAACACATACACAATCGTGAATTGTAGTATTATGTTTAAGATAATACATATGTGTATTGTGACTCTTCTGTGCAAAGGCAAGAAGTGAGACTGTGAAAAACTGTGAATGCTTGTGCATTGAACTATACTATACAGGCTAATGTGCAGTGCAATATAGTTGCATATCGCTTGTAACTCACAAACTCTAAAAACTATAATGCCTATGCAAATAATCATTGTTTCTGAAAAATAAGCTACGCATACTGAAATGACAAATGTTTAACCAAAATCCTTTCGCAAGGAATTCGAAAACTCAAAGAACTCCTCCAGACCAAGCAAATCAGCAATCATCGAGCAAAAGAGGCAGAGAAGAAAGTACCACCCCGTCCCCCAATCAAAATCAAAATTCTAAGAACGCAAGATTTACTAGTCCAAACCAAACCGAAAAAGACCTTTCGCAAGAACTCGCATATTGCGAGGAGACAACAACCATGACAATTCCAGAAGAAAATGAAGAATTCTTCAAAAAAATGAAGAAACTGATTGAAGAAGCACTCGATAAAAAATTAGAACCGGCACTAATAAAAATCAAGGATCAATGCTCTTCTTTAAGGAAGAACATAGACGACTGGAAACGAGAAAAGAACATCATTATCAGTGGACTGGGCAGAAGAAGCTGATGAGAACCTTGAAAAACAGCTCAAACAAGCGGATGACATTTTCCAAAAAATGGGACTTAATGGAATAGTGGTGGATGATGTTTTTCGCCTGGGAAAGCGCTCCGCAGGCCAGGCACGGCCACGACCACTGCTGGTGAAACTTCTACGAGCAGCCGACAAGAAAAACATAATGAGGGAAAAGAAAAAATTGGGACGAGCCCAAAAAATCTACATCAACAACGACCTCTCGAAAGGCGAACGAGAAAAGGAAAAGCTTTTACGTGACGCTTTTCGACCCCTAAAGAGTGCAGACCCGGATTTACGGATGTGGATCAATCGAGGTGTGATGAACATCAAGAAAGGAGATACCGTAGTGCGTCGCCTTCACGTGGACAAGCAAGGAGCAGTAAAAGACGGTCTACCCAGCTATACGAGAATGGAAATCTGAAGGTCGCCGCCCATAGAGCATCAAACTACACTCAACGAGATAAACATATTATTTTGGAATGTAGAAGGTATTAATACTTTAAGAAACATGGGGAACGATTATGAGCTTATATTTAAAAATAACCATATAATAGCACTATATGAGACCTGGTCAGAAAAAGATGATTTTTCCGTACCGGAATTTTCAAATATTTTTTGCCCAGCACTCAGACGAGTACAGAAAGGTAGATCCAGTTCAGGAATTACTATGATGTACAGAAAAGCAGTTTTTTCTTTAATTAATGTAATTACACAAAAAGCTAACTTGTTAATTGCTAGATTTAAGGTTGGCTCATTATTCATGATCATAGTAATAGCGTACTTCCCACCAGGTGCTGAAAACGACTTATGGGTGACAGAACTAGACAGTAACATAAACGAAGTGTACAATCAATATAGAAATGATGTCATATTATTATGTGGAGACTTCAACGCAAGGGTATCAAATAGAACAGAAACAATATCTGAAAATTTATTCAATATTGGCCGACTTAGTCGAAATAGAAGGTCTGAAGATAAGCTTACAAATCCTAGAGGGTTATCCTTGCTTGAGCTAGCAGATGGTCATGATTTATACATTGTTAATGGGAGATCACAAAGTGACTCATGTGGTAGTTATACTTTTATTGGGGCACAAGGAAACAGCGTAATTGATCTGGTGATGGTTAACTGGGCTGGCATAAAATTATTAGAAAATTTCAAAGTCCTTAAAAATGTGCACCACTCATCACATTTACCATGTACACTAACTTTTTGTATAACACCTGATGAGCCGACATTTGTGAACACACAAGTAAGGCTTAAATGTAAAGCAGACAAGGTGAATGACTTTTACGAAGCGCTCCATCACCACTTAGGTCAAGTTAATAGCAGAACGGACATGAATGAATTCTCTCATGCAATGTATAAAGCAGCAATTTATGCTGGAATGACAAAAAATACTAATGTACGTGTGAGTAAGCCATGGTATGATCATGAATGTGCTGAGGCCAGTTCAAAATGCAAACAAGCACTCAAATTCTTTAGATATACTAACTACACAAGCGGACATCGTAGCTACCAGAAAGCAAAGACTGAATACAAAAACATGATTAGAAACAAAAAATGTTATATTATGATGAGCAGCGTAACAAACTAAAGAACATTAGGCAGCCAGGCGACTTTTGGAAAGCAGTCAAAAGTATACGTAGAATACCAACTGCTTCTGCACAAGTTACCAAAGAAAGATGGAAAAGCTTCTATGAAGAAATCTTGCCTCCACAACAGAACCATAACAGAACATATGAGGGGATTGTAGATGAAGTACTAGATTCAGATATCACATTGCTTGAGTTACAGTATGCTATGCATAAACTTCCGACAAACAAGAGCCCAGGCCCAAATGAGATCAGTAATGAGTTCTTAAAATGCATGCCTACATATGCTCAGGAACATTTATTAGATATATTCAATAGTGTTTTACATAACGAGAACGTACCAGATGAATGGCTGAGTTCAGCAACTGTGATGTTGTACAAGAAAGGGGACCCGACAGAGCCGGGGAATTATCGCCCAATCTTTCTCTTAAACACGTCCCTCAAATTATTTACACAGATTATACACTCAAGACTTTCAAAATGGTGCGAAGAGAAGGGGTTACTCCCAGAATGTCAGGGCGGGTTTCGCCCAGGCCGCAGCTGTGATGATCAGATATTTTGCCTAAACGCAGCGATACAATTAAATTTGAAAAGGAAAAAGCGAGTGTATGCTCTATTTATTGACTTTCAAAGAGCATTTAATAGCATTGTCCATAAGAAACTATGGGACAAATTAGAAAAGCTAGGAATATCGAGTAAATTAATTAACATCATGCTGAATCTCTATAAAGGTTCTTATACACAAATTAGAACTAATGAAGGCCCATCGGACAAAATATGGTTAACGGAAGGAATTTTGCAAGGGGAGATACTCTCACCTCTATTGTTCAATTTATACATAGCTGATATAGAGAAAGTGCTCCTGGATGCTGGCATACCAGGAGTGCGAATAACGCATAATTTTGAATTACACCTATTATGTTACGCAGACGACATGGTCATCCTTTCCGGTAATCCCGGACATTTGCAAAAAAAGATAAACCTTCTAGAAAGGTATTTTGATGAGCAGAGCCTCACGGTGAATTTATCAAAAACGAAAGTAGTTGTGTTCAGGAGAGGAGGGCCAGTGGGTAAAATAAGATTTGTGTATATGAATAGTAAGATTGAAATTGTGAATCAGTATACTTATTTAGGAGTTATATTTTCCGGTTCAGGACTGTTTGATCTATGCTCAAAACACATGAAACAGAAGGGAATTTCGGCAATAGCATCAGTTTGGCAAGTGATGAGTAAAGGTAAAATGAGTACTTGGAAAGAAAAGCAAACACTTTTTAATTCAATCGTGTCATCTGTTGCATTATACGGAGCGCACATATGGGCAATCAGGTACATGGATGTTATTGAACAAGTACAGGTAAATTTCTTAAAACGAGCAATAGGAGTAGGAAAGCTGACAACGGGGTATTTGGTAAGACTAGAAACTGGTTCATATAAACTTGCAGTGAAAATTACTCAACAAGCGCTTAGGTATTGTCACAGATTGCTGCAGATGGAAGAAAATAGGTATACAAAAAAATGTTTTTCAGCCCTTCGAGATGAAGCCGAATTTTTAGAGGATAATCGTTTCAATTGGTGCAAACAAATATGTGATTTAATGACTAAGGCAGAATGTCAGCAAATGAGACTAATTAACG
>JAQIXX010005250.1:0-14346 GCA_034700605.1 Willowsia nigromaculata | reverse complement strand
TATCATGTGATGACTCATGAGAACAAGGATAGCAAACCGTTCATTTGCGATGTGTGCCAAAAGGGATTTTCGAATCCGGCTAATTTACGGTTCCATAAGAGGTACACCCATAAAATTATGGAAGGCGTAGGTCGAGGTCGGAGACCAACTCGAGCAAATAAAGCTGTTACTGTGAATAGTAGCGAAGGTAATAATCAACTTACTGAACGTTTTATTATGGCATAATTTAATTTTAATTTTAGTCTTCATTAACGACCTATTTCTTTTGAAATGCTACCCAGAAGGAAATCGTCCAGATCATCAGTGACTTTGCCTAAACCAAAAGCACGGATTCGGGATCTAGCTAATGTACCGTAGCTCAATTAAGTTAGATGACCTAATAACATGTCTCCATTCATCTGTTATCAGTGGCGACGAGGGTCAATCATGTTCATTGGAATCGCTCTCATGTATATGCAGTTCGCTCCTTTGCATGCTCGTAAGTTGGAATTTGAAAGCTAATCATTACCTGTATTCAAGTGAAATTCATAGTTTTTATGCCATATTATTTTCAGTTGCCTGCTACAAATGCACTAATGTGAACTGCACCCACTTGGATCTGGAAGTGTGCCTGCCGCCCATCTACCACAGTTGTCTGAATAGCTACCAAAAGTTTCGGGGGGAGGTGGCGATCGAGAAAGGCTGTGCGATGGATGACTTTTTAGGGTGTGACCCGGGACTCTTTGGGTTCAAGTGCTTTTGCAAGGAGGACCGTTGCAATGAGGATAAGCCCGAATATGTGGATCCTCAAAGGCTCGACCATTCTGAAGTGTTCTCTGAATCAAAACCACGACCAGGTCAATCGAATACCGTGACAATTACTGTGTCGCCAGCTCTAGTTGCCTTTGTTCTTGTATTCGTATATTATCGAGGGAAATTACTTAAGTTAATTTAAAATGAATGAAACATAAATTAGTTGTTTGTCCTAGGTTAATAAATCAATATGCTTGAGTTGTAATTGTAAATAGAATTATGAATGAACCTATAATTTTATTTTATTCCTAACTCATTTTGTTATTCCCTTCTCGCTCTAGTACACATTTGTCCCCTTTTTCGTTAGTTTCATAGTCTTTTTCGTACAAGGTCCAACTTATTTTAAGCAAGTACTGTCAGTTAGATAAAGTTGACTGGAATTCATTAATCAACAAGTTTCCCACACTCTCTCCATGCTCTTTTTTTAAGTTTCGGGACTGTTAATTTGAGCATATCTACTTTCGCTTGTAGTAATGCTCTATGAAAATGCCAAAGTCCATAGTTAGATATTAGTTGCTATAAAACGGACATCCCAATGTAAAATCTAAGAGGAGAATCCTGGAAGTCTTAGTTCACACTATTACCCAATAACGCAATCAACTTTCAACAAAAAATCATTGAGAAATTATGCAGCAGTGGAAAGCTTGTGTCTCGACTAAGGTGGCCGTATGCATTAATAAAAGCAATGGAAGTAATCCAGACAAAGACTCTAGCCGTTTTTACACTATATGACTTCGTTACGTAATACACGTGGATTGTAAGATTACATGCTCCTTAGTCCTTAGTATTCATAATGCTTTTCCTAATTTGATAACTGTTGTGAAAGTGCAAACCTTCCTTCTCAAAAAAGATTTTATTACTTTTATTATTTTATAATCATAGAAACTAGAGGGCTTACTACATAATGGGTGAATTAATATTCATTATTAATTCAATCGTTAGTTCGTTAGCTGTTAAGTAATGTTCAAAATAAAAAATTCTTACAACTCCAGACTGTACAATTATGCTAAAAATATTGATTTTTATCTTTCTAACTTTCTATGGTGTAATTATCACCTCCGTATGGAAAACCATTTTGATACAATAAAAGACTATAAACTCATGAGACAATAATGGTCAATAATTATCATATTATGCTCAATTATTGTGTATAAATATTGGGAAATGTTGGGGTATAATGAACTGTGATTACTAATAGGTATATTTTTTTTAGATTACATATCCACCAAATAATATGATTCTCAATGGAATTTATATGTATGTTTTGTACATTTGCTTTTTATGATAGTTAACCTGTTAGCTAGGGGGAATTTTCATATAATCAAGTACAAATGGCCTGCATGTCATAAAACTTATAACCTTCTTAAATATATTACGATGCCTATTTGATTTGCTTGGTTTCAAGATTCAATCTATTTGACTTGCCCGCAGCAATATATAATCTGGCTACGATAATTGGCTTCGTTTTTAACCCATTTTTTGTAATTTAATCTACCTTTAACAATACTAAAAATTTCTGCGCTCAAAGGGCCTAGAAACAATCTTGTGTTAGCAATATCAATTAAGCATGATTACAGCAGTGCCCAACTGACTGACAAAAAAGTGACTGGAAAAATGAGTTTATTGATTAGATACCAGTATATAGGAATTTTGCATGTATTTTTTTCGTTCCCAAGAAACTCGGGTATCCAGCTGTACAAATTCAGGAAAATTTCATCCGTGACAAAAAAATTGTTTTCTGCCGTAGTCAGTTTCTCTATTTTATCTTATATACTCTTTGGATTACAGGCGTCGAAAGATGGTCAATACGAAAAGGTAAAAGCAAAAGATAAGTTTTTGAACTGCTCGTTATGTCAGTTGCATACGAAAGTTAACATTAATATTTTTGAATATTGCTGATTCAGAATCATGTCATTTTGGAATACGTGATGCTGAAACACGCAGCAATCAAGCTTTGGGCGTTTAGAGCTCATTTGTCATTTCTTATGTGGATTAGGATTAGTTCTTAAGTTCTTAGGATTTCTATGACATTCTGAATTTTTTCTGTCATATTTTTTAAACAACAGGACTCAAACTTTTTCCCCTTATTAATTCAAACCAGTAGCACTCAAATTCATACAAGTTCATGTTTCTCATTGACTAAAAAGATGTGCATAGGTAGTACCCTCTTCAGTCAACGCATGTTTCTATAACAAAAAGGGATGCTCTTTTTAAAGATGTATTGAACATGCAAATTACTTGTATTTTAGCTGAGATATAACTAGATGTTTTAGGCAAGCATGAAAAAATGACAAAATTGCAGTTTTTGAGACACTGTGGATCAGAACTTTCTTGGCCGATTTCAAATCTGAAATATGCATCTAAAAGAGAAAAAAAGTCGCACATGGAAATGACTTCTGTGTTTTCGGTATTGTTGTAATTAAATAGATATATTACAATTTTTGCAAAACCCCACACTCAAATTGAAGCTTCAGGACCTCTAAAGATTCCGATGCTAATTGCTCGTTACAGAGAGTAGCTGCAAGTCTCATAATTTGCAAACTAACTACTTTTGAGACAAGGTATCGAACGGTATATCAAAAACCGGGATTTGAAAATATGAGCTTTTTACTGCTCTCGCTAGGTTTAAAACTACTTTATACATACCACATCATTTAATATGGCTTTTGGAGTTTCTGCGGCTGGAGCGATATTCTGCTTTCCATCCATTCTAAGTGATTTGTCTCCTTTTCGCACTTCATTTTTGTGGAAGAATGAATCACTGATTGCTGATTTTTTTTTAAATCCAATTTTCGCACACAATGTGTATTTCCGAAAAAAATGTTATTATAACCAATATCTAAAGGCTGGGAAAAGACGATAAATTTGGCACATTTAAAAAACTAATTTTAGGAAATATTCGCAAGTTGTTTGTTTATTCCACTAAATTTTGTTCAATCAAGTAAAAAAATTGTCAAATATTGAAAGTAAATTACAAGATAATTGTAATCTTCGATTTTGTTATGAAAACAAACAATACGATGAATCTTCTGAGTGCACAAAATATCTCTGAAGCACGTGTCAACTGCTTGTCAACATGCACATGCGAAGTGTGGAAAATATCTGAGGAAAAGCTATCTTGGGTATCTTGAACATAGAGTGGAATCTACCATGCGCTGAGTATATAGGAACGGTTATGCAAGTAATTTTAGTATCAAATGAAAGAAACAAAATTTTTGTCTCTGAAATTTAAAATTTTGACACAATAAATAACGTGAAATCCACATGTCTACAATCCGTGTTGATAATTAATATTTATCCAGTTATTGGCTCAGTTGTCTATACTGTGTAAATAGCTATACTATAGAGTCTACTCGATTTGCTAGGCTTTGATCATGCCTCGTGTCACTAGACCTATGATGACGCATATTAAATACTCTTTAAAATGTTTCACATAAGTAATTTTGGTTAAAAAGCATTTACAAATTGTTAAATGTCAGCTTTATTTTACAAAGTTACATCAATAGTACAACATTATGAGTGATGAATGCACGCAAACCGACGTGTTAAAATAATTGCATAATATCATGACTACCTATATTAAGATTATATGTTAATGTAGTTCCTAAAGGAATAGAAGAATGCCAACTTTCACCATTACATTAGCACATACAAAATACTAAAACTTTGTATATTTGGCAAAAAGACGTCATCAGGTACTTGTCATTAGACTATTATATGAGAATTTTAAAAAAGTTCTGGCTGACCAGGATATACATATTTCCGTGCACAATGATTCCATACTTATTCGCCTTACCTGCTTTTGAATACCAGCCAATTAAAGACCAACGCAGTAGTCCAATAGTGTCAAAACAAACTATACCTGCTCTGTCTGGCGTAATTAGCACGATTACGTATGTGGTAACAGACGTTTTCATTTGCATGCAAAGCTATCAATTTTAAAAGCTAAAAAAACTTTTTAGCTACTAAATAATGAAAAAGTATAAATTACTACATATTTCCAAATTTAGTATAGTGTTGAAGAAGTTTAAACCTTAAATTTTGTCATAAATAATGAACATCAATTATTATATTTTCAGACCTTATTCATATTGCAAGGCTTACTATATGCATATATGGATAGATAGACAATGAACATAACTTTAACTGAATGCATTCATTCGAGCCCTAATTCAATCGCTGGTTAAAAATATGTGTTGCTTTTGGTGCCAATCTGAAACGTCTGACATATCTAGGCGGTGCAATTTTTACTAAACATTCACTTTTCGGTAAAACTTTTACACTTCAATGTATATAATATTGGGATATTTTGAACTTACTGATGTAATATAAATTATTTTTTAGATTACATTTCCATCTGAAAATGATTGCCATCTCAATGGAAGCTGATGGTAGCCTAACAGGAAGAAAAGATAATCCCTTTCTAGTTAGCTTTTTGAATTTGCATTCATACCTATTGGTTCTCCCATTCCGTGTTAAATATTCCAAAGATGGCTACTTTGCTACGTCATCCAAGATTAGAAAGGTAGTATTTGCAAAAATCGTTTTGAGAGTTCATATTATGTTACATCTATATTATCCAATATTACATATAAATTAAACAATCTTTTCTAAAAATAAATCTCTACAATATGGTAATTTATGTTTTTATTTAGGTTGTTTGCTTTCTACTTCATGCCTGTATACTTCTTGCTGCTTTTCTTTGGACATACCAAACCATCAAAGTGTTCATTTTTGCCAAACACAAAGTCGCCCTCATGTTTTTGGTTGTGTGTCAAGTTAGTGTATCAGTGGGTACATTTTTAGCCCTAAAAATTTTCTGGCTCAATAGCAATGACCTCGTTGAACTCTGTAACCTTACCAGCTCTAAGCGAATTCCTAGTAAACCACGAAGGATTCAAGTGTCCAAATATTTGGTATCGCTTTGCAATAAGCCATTAACAATTAATAATAATAATTATTGATTCTTATTGAGCTGCCCAAACCAATCATCTTTCTTTGACGTTTTTAGGCATGTCTTCTACATTTGCTTGTAATGATAGTTCACATGTGTCAAGGGGTATTTTCATATCATCGAGCACAAACTGCTTTGATGTCATATAATCTTATTAAGTCAATTACAATGCCTCTATTCGATTTCCTTGGCTTCAATCCGTTTGACTGGCCAGCAGCAATATTTGATTTGACTCCGTCGATATACATGGGGCTCTTTTTGAACGCATTCTTTTGTACCTTCGCTAATCTGCCTGTAACAATATTTCTCACATTAGCACTTACTATGAGGCATATGGTTATTACAGGAGTGGAAACATGCAGTAAGGTTCACTGCAAACAGGTTAGTGCAAATTTCGTTTAAAATTTACCTTTGTCACCAATTGTATAAACAAATTTAATTGCTAACATTAAGGTTTCTGGTTAATAATAATTTAGATCATTTTGGAATACCAGAAGCTGAAACGTGCAACAGACAAGCTTAGGGACATTTTCAGCTCATTTATCATCTCTTATTATGTTATGAGTTTTTCCTTCTTTTCACACTTACCAAAAATGATTCTAGTTGTCAGACCTGATAGTTTCGACAATATCTTCCTTTATGGATACATATCGTTAATTGCTGCATCACTGTACACGGCAATGTCACCAAATGTTAAGGTTTTAATGCATTTCAAAAACCTACATATTTCAAAGTTTCAGCTAATAATTTTTGTAACTTAATGCAATATCATTTATTTATGTGCCGTTTTCGTTAGGCGTACGCTGCTATGAGATATTCAATGAGGAACTATGAAATAAAACCTAGAACATTTGGCAACCAGCATTTCTTAAATAAAATGATACAATTACGTATCATAGCATTGAATCAGGATTTAAGAGCTTCTGAATTAGGGATTTCATGCGCTATTTTTACCATCAACAGGAGTTTTCTGAGATCCGTAAGTCATCTCAATAATGTCACCAAATTTGTATATTTTCCAATTACTAAAGCTTGATCAAATGTGCGTTTTATTATCTTTATAGACGATTGGAATTGTGACAACATACATAATTGTTGTTCTACAATCATCCTAAGAAACACGATCAGGTTTTACGATATATCCACTACTATACTACCCCCTTTTGGCGGAAAAATCTTGAGATCTTGACCCAAAAATAAACAGCTTACGAGTCATGCTTTGAGCATATGTAAGCCGATTATCGTATATCAATTATATTATTTTAGTGTAGGGAATACAAACATCAGAAGTTTTTGTTTCCGGTGAGATTTTTTCAATACTTTTAATGGCCTATTATGGGTTGTATAGTTGTATTTATCGTTGTAGTCATAAAAGCTACTTAAAGTATTTAAACTTAATAGTTTTTGTTGTACATTTAAGAAAGTTGTAAAGTTAAGCTAATAATTTCGTTTGAAAGATTACGTAAAACCTCATATTAGTATTTGGTAGACTCATTGTACATATCATATCATGAACAACTAGAAAATTATTACCTATGTACAAATTTTTACTGCAAACTTGTTAATTTGTTTTGGTTTTCATAAATCAAATCTAAGCAATATGATATACCCACATAGTAATATTTTGCATAAAATTCACTTACGAGGAAGGTCTTTCAGTGGGAACCCTATATTTAGGGGGAAACGCACATGAATGCGTTGACTTAAATGCCGAGAATCCTATGCAATCTTCAAATTGTCCAAATAGGAAGTATGCGGTCACAGAAATTTATTAAAGGTGCTTGAAAACGCCTGGCTGCTCACCATGCAACTCTCTCTACACGCTTACTTTCCGTTGGCCATCTCTCTCTTTTCCTTTTTTGTTTTCTTATGTTGCGCACTACTTTCAAGTTACTCTTAACTCCAACAGAAGAAAAACAAAAAGGGAAAAAGATAGGTGGTCAAGCACCTATAATAAATTTCTGCTACCGCATACCTCACCATTCGGGCAATTTGACAATTGCATCTGATTCTCCGCATCAAAATCTACGTATTCATGTGCATTTTCCCTTAAATATAGGGTTTCCACTGAAAGACCTTCCTCGTTAGAATTAATAGGATTGGCAAAGTAAAAAGTGGCAAATAAATCAATGAAATGAATTGTTCCTTCTCGTGTTACAAGGGAAAATGTAGTCGCCTGATTTATAAAGATTTAGATCCGAGGCTTAGAAAATTTGACACGGTTTATAGTCAGAGATATACAGAACCAAAATGTAAAGTGTAAAGATCTAGCTGCTGTATCTTTTCCTGTTTTTATGTACTTTATATAATTCTAAAAGTCACATTTACTAAACAAAGTCTAAACACGTGCAAGTAAATTTGCTGCTTCATATTTTTCACTGTATATGTATATTTCATGAAACATATGGAAATACATTTCCACCATGTATTTGCCTAATATTCTTTTCGCACAGATTTGTCTTTATCTTGCTGCTGGCATTCTCGTTTTGAAAACACGTGCTATTATGTTTCGCAGAGACTTACGGAAATTACTTCCACTCACACAATAGACAAGGATATTAACAGCGAAATTAGTATTGAACAGCATATTGGCCCATGGTTGTAAGGCTTGAAGAATAACCTGTCCTTCAGGAGTTCCAGTAGCAGTCTGCAAATCAATAAAAAACTTTGTAGATAATTGGACAATAGAACTATTGCGTGCGTCTCTAATCCCCACCATAATCTCACTTCATACTCTAATATCCTCTTACTCAGTTTTAGTATGCTTTAGTCAACTAGTCGATCAAGTTTTAGGTGAGATTGTCAATTAACTGAGTCTTGGACATATGATCGTATATGTTTAATATATTGGTGATATATCAATGTTTAGCAAAATACACCAACCAAATTGAAAATTATAGCAAACAAATTATTTTGAAAGAGGTCTTATCAGTTCACATCCAATCTGATTACAATTTAGTTTTTGAACACACTGCATTTTAATGAAATCCAATATTTTTATGTTGATTGTGGCACACACATTAGCAAAACACACAACAATTGGAAACGAAACTGAAATCTAAAGACCTTAGTTAACAATATATGGTAAATAAGAATGATCAAAGGTACTGATAGGTGATCTGCTGTTTTGATTAGGCATTTTAAATTGGTTTTAACAAACTTACAAGCTGTTAAAAGTATCTATTTTTAATGGAATAAATTGGTACGTATAAAGAAATCATAAAACAGATACAAGAGGTTTTGAAAGGACAGAAAAAAATGGCTTGCAATTCTGAAGAAGGGACAAGGATGTTGTTAACAATATTATCTTCTTATTATTATTATTACCACTTACAATCCCGTGCAACATCATCTTATAATATTATCTTTGGTTCTTTAAAAGTCTTTCGATTACATAAATTGTTAGTCTCATTAACAATACATTTCATTGAACTTCAAAACTATGAAAGAAAAGTCAAATAATAAGACTTGTATAACTATCAAGTTCAAGAAATTATGATTCAAAGTCAACTTGAAACAGAAAGTAAGACGAAGAATCATGCTATTCGTCAGTATTGCAGTATAAAACGTTGCCAACATTGGGGTAAAGACAAGTATAAAATACATATGATAATATTCTGTACATTTTGTCCTAACTCTAGAGCATAAGCAGTAAAGGCACTAATTATTATTTTCACTACTATGAAGTCATCCACCTTCTCCAAAATGAAAAACTTGTTGTTTAAGTTGAGTGAAAACGGTTAAAAGCAAACAAAGTAACTGTTGCAGCGTATTATTTAGTAAGTACTAAGGTTTCGAAAGTTGTATAAATTTTTAGGTATATATAATAAAATCCATGGCCAACAACAAATATCTCATAAAGTTAAAAGGCTTGAAGGCGCATTTTCTGCTAGGTTTTATTTCTAATTTGATGCATACTTTCACCAAACTTTATAACTGTTCTCCACATACCTCAGAATTCCAAGATGTGTATTAAAATATAAGTTTTCATGATTATGCTTACAAACTGTCACTCGTTTTCACCTCTATGCATACAATTGCAATATCTCTAGTCTTATATTTAATTACCTAGGCTAAAATTGTAGGATGTATTGTAGGATTACGAAAAGTATCGTGGTAGAAACAACTCACCTGTATGAATTGGGTGCATCGAATTGCATGAAGTGGAAGGTTGAGAATGAGAAAAACGGTTGACACCAAGAGAAGCGTTTTCGTTACCCGCACTTCCGACCTGGGCGGTGGTTGTTGCTGTTTGTAGTGAAGTGGTTCGGAAAAGCTTCCATTCATTTTATTGTGCATTGAAGTGTTTTGTTTCAAAAAAGTTAGGTTCCCATTTGGAATAGTCTTCCTTCCTGAATTGAAGAAGCTTCCGTTCTTAATTCGGTTTGTCGATGAACTCAGCATCACTCCATCTTTCTGGCTACTATCAAGCGGGGTTTTTGCAGTTTTGATAGAACTTTTGATTCCCTTGCTGCTATTTTGCTCCATATTATTAGTACTGATTTTGGGACTTGATCCAGTTGTCAAAATGATTGTTGGATTCAAAGTTAACGCTAAAGATGCAATAATATGTTTTCTCTGACTTCTCCGCCTCCATACAGATATGGCAATGTTGATGTTGAAGAATGTTATCATAAGGAAGGGAATAATTAGCGTTACTCCACTGTCCAGATAATTTGCTATTTCTGATATCTTATAAAACCGTTCTGGTACAGTGCACATGTATTTCATGGTATTATGACCAGAAAGGGATTCACAAGATATGTTTCGCGGTTCGTTGTCGGTTTTAGCTTTGAGCAAACTTGGTGAAAGTTGATTTTCCAAATTCTCAAAATAACTTTCTTCGATCCATTTCATAGAGTTGGTTTCATTAACAATCGGATTTTTCTCATCAAAGTTGTCTTCACAGATTTGTGGGGAAGATTGTATCGGAATTTCAATAACCTTTGCAATAAACCAGACATATGAAAATACTAGTAGTGCTAGTGTAACCACAACCGCAATAACTTTCTTTGCTTTGGATTTGGTACAAATGCGAGGTTTTGAAAATGGGAAGTTGACTGCTATGTAACGCTCCAGAGAAAATCCAACGGTTAGATAGACACTCACGAAACACGTGACTTGACCAAGGTACATGACAAGGGGACATGTTAAATGCGAAGTTATCACTCCGCCCATAAGAGACTCAAGCCAGACCGCAAGTAAATTTAGGAGAAATCCACTGTCGCTAATTGCCAACGCGGATAGATAGTACGAGGAGGATTGCTGTCGGTACTTCCCATCCATGCAGAATACAAGCAGAGACAGAGAGTTCCCAAATGCCCCTAAAAGGCAGAGAAGTGGAGTGTAGTACTTGTCAATGAGAAGGCCGGTATGGAGCATTCTGAGAAAAAAAGAAGGGATACATATTTTATAAATGTGAAATATTTTATGAAGTTTTCAGTAAATTATGCTGCATACTAAATGGTAATTGGTTGAATAAGCTCTATGGAATTTGCCACGTAAGATATAAAATGTAAAGACATGTGCATATTCTGTCAGAGATATTTGAATTTTCTAAGATAAATGGGGAAAATGTCTCATCCTATTTTTCATGGGAAATGAGTGATGAATATTTTGATTCACTGTGACTCTGACTCACGACTCACAATCAAGAAAAGTGGCTACTAAATTATGTATGATAATTAAACCAAACGTGGATATAAATTTTCAGGTCTAAAGCCGGCAAAGGATCACGAGGCTAATGTGAGTCTAAACGCTATAAATTGTAGTGATTTCGAACATAACTAACAAAACCAACAGGCTAATTAATGCATTGACAGTGTTCAGGTGAACCAGAAACAGGCAATTAGACCGACACCTGGAGCTCTGTCACAATTCTGATTACGCATGGTGATAGAAATAATAAAATAATGTGCTTAAAGGCATTCCAAATTTCCACTTCCACAGCACTGCAATTTTAAATGAAAATACTGGAATCTTTCTCGCCACATATTAAATTAGTTCAAAGTAATAAGCTCTATTTTGTATTATGTCCAAGGGTAAGTATTTGTCCTTGACATTATCAGAAGAGAATAAATGCAAAATTGACTTGACTTTGAAATTTGAGTTGGTAATAAAAGTAGAGAGTAGGCAGCAAGGGCAAAAGGTGAGTATACACTGCGCAGAAAAAAATCTTGATAGCACATAAGAAGAATAAAAGAAAATCAACGATAAAAAATAAAGTACACTGATAAAACAGATTGTCTTTTACCTCGTTGTGTAAAAAGGATTAAATTATAAAAGAACAAGACACTGTTTTCTGGGAAACGAAAGCTCTTAGTTGAAAAGTTTCTATGCTGTTTCCTGGTGAAACTTCTAAAACATGTAGTTCACTTTATTAAGACTATTGATATATGTAGATAGTGTGTACCTCTTTAACTAACAAAATCCTTTAAAATTTTATCTTTTGTGAGCATTACTCCGTTTTCTTTGATGTTTCAAAAAATTCCCCATCACTTTCCTGGGCATTTACGCTTCTTTAGAAATGAGTTAGAAGTTAAAAATTATATGATAGGAATAATTTGAATTTGAACAGAGATTTTCTTTGCAAGGGAAAAATGCAGTGAAAGAGATTAAATCTGAAAAACAGTAAAACAATTTGATATTCCTGGCAACAAGTATTTAAATCGTGACAAAAGTGAAAATTATGTGGAACAGAAATATTGAGGTGTTTAATGAATAATTCAAAATCAGTTATATAATACATTCAATTCGCCTTTAAATACTACTTTCTCTTGCATGAAAACGCACGCGCTTTTTATGACATTCATTAGTTTTGTTTTCTAAAAACCAAAAGGTGGTACTCTAAAGTTGAAAGGATTTGCTAAAAACTTCATAAACGGAAACGATTTTAATTAAAATAATGCACCGCGAAACGATACACGCGTTTATAAAATGCTGTTTCGAATCCTTACATGTTACCATTGCCAACGAGTTGGCGAGCTTTTATTTCGCATCTTTTAAAATATTTTTTGGAGGTGCTTTATAGACGTACTGATTTTGTAAATCAATTCTTTAAATATAAACTAACACAGGTTTTGAATATTTCTAAGGGAATTTAAAACTTCGCATTTCTACAGTAAATCATTATCTTATAGAGAACATTTAATTTAAAATCCCCTTACTCCTTATGTCGTTAATGTTTACATTCACAACACTGCATGTTCCTTATTCATCTTAAGGCGCATTTGTACATTCTGTTTTGATTTCCTTACATGGAAAGTTACATAGTTTGTTGAAGATAAGCGCATAACGCAATGTAACAAGGGGTCCCATAATGAATACCGATAAGGGCTTTATCGAATACAAAAAAAGTTCGAATAGCTCATCGAAACCCGTCGGTTACCCGGTTACAAACTAGCTACATAAATAACCACGTCACAATCATGGTAACTGAAAGTCGACTTGAATTTTCAAAAAAAAAAAAAAAATTTAAAAAATTCTACATTATTACGGGCTTATCCATACATTACGTTATCATGGAGGATAGGTGGGTGGTAATCAAGATGAAATGGGTAAAATATAAATAAATAAATAAATTAATTAATTAAATCATATAAATCATGGTAATTTTACACAAAATGATAAATAGTTCTTAAGGATGAAGGAGAATATCGACTTACCGATGAGAAAGACTTTCCTCTTCTGTGGCATATGAGTGACTTGTTGTTTCAATATCAGGAAATTTATCCATGTGTATGCCTGTATGTAATATTGGTGATTATAAAAAAAATTATTTTTCACATATTGTTATTGCAACTACGTAAAACTATCAATGCACACAGCGGAACAAATTGAACAGTTACATAATATGTTTGTACATATGAAAAACGGATTTTGTATTTAAAATCCCCGATATCTTTATGTAAACCAATTTTTCCACTTTATTTAATGCTATACACTACATTGCTTCCAGGAACAACAAAATACGTGAAAACATCTTTTACAAAATTTGTCAAAAGTGATAACCAAAATATTAGCTTTACTTTTTATGAAAAATTATTATTCTCAAAACAAGTAGAGAATGTATTGGAAAACTTTATAGATAATTCCTGATAGATTTTTGTACGCTTCACTCAAAAACTTTCTCTAGCTTCCTTTCACTCACGACGTCAAGTCACCAACTGAATGAAAGTTCTCTCGTTGTACCATATCTGAATAAAAAACACTTCAGCCAGATCTCTAGTGAAAACGTACACTTACACGACCATAATATTGTGTGATATTCCACAGGAGAACCACGACAGCTACATTGGTTGAGGTACGTTTATCCATTGCGAAGTCAATCCTTTGAACATTTTATACTTTACCAAACCATCCATTATTAATCTTTACGAATATCTCAGCACATTATGCTTGCCTTATAATCGTGACTTGACAAATAAATCCGTTCTATCCTTATTTTCACATTACGAAGGTGTTTTCATAAGTAATGATCGGACTTTGATACGGCATATCTCAAAAACTGCTTGCTCGATTTACTTGATCTACATATCACAGGATAGCTTAGAAAACGGGCTTTTTGATGACGTATTGACTTTAGCAGTTGAAATTTGCTG
>JAQIXX010005249.1:0-14347 GCA_034700605.1 Willowsia nigromaculata | reverse complement strand
AGGTGCAAAATACTCACAGTTATCGTTCAAATTGCATAGGCAAGGACTGTCATTGTATGTTTCACATTTCCCAGGGATTTGAGTGTCTCCGATTACCAGATTTGCATCGCTTCCACAGTATCCTCCTACATCTGATAAAAGAGACAAAAAATTGTGAGGATAAGCTCCAAAAAACGACAATTTGCAGTTATTTGCTAAATACGCATTGACCAGGGTTTGTAATTTTATATTTTTAAAATTATATTGAATATTGTTGAAAATTTTAACGACGCAAAGCTTAAGGTATATATTTGTAAAATGTATGAACAAAAACCAAATTGAAACATCATTATTCTGATAATGCACTTGTCCAAAGCTATCCTGTCCTGTCGAATTACAGTGGTGAAATGTAGCACACAAATTTATGTTAGGTAACTGCCTATTAGTTGAGGTCATATTCAATGACAAGTGATCATTTAATAATAAGTACCTGTTCCTCAATTATTTGTACCATGCAATAAACATGTACATAAACCACTACAGATTCTCAAGAATACGTGTATCCAGCAGGATACAAGATGAGAACAAGAAGCCGGCACTATATTGAAATTTATCTTGTAATAATACAAAGCACAACAATGCCGTAGGACTTTGACACCATGTGTTCACATTTAAAGCTCAAATTGCTGTTTTCTCAGAATTTTATCAAACCAATGCGCTATTGTAATTTGATAATAGGTTTTAAACCAATGTATGATATTTTATCTATCTGCGGAGTTTCATATTTAAGGTTCTAAATGATAAGTTTCATAAAACTTTAATCACCTTGTGATAAAACTTGTGTTCTTTGTAACAAAATTACAATACGAAGGACTGGCGTACCAAAGACTACTTTTAAATAGTTTGTTCCTATTGACATCGTAAGCAGGTGTAGAGCCAGGTACAAAACTGAAGATAAAGCTATTGTACTAACCAAAATAATTTACTAGGATAAAATGGGATGACCGTCGTTAAGGAACACAATTAGTACATTAATGCGTACTAATTGACAACTACTTGAATAATAGAGTTACGTTTTCCATTGCTAATGGTTTTATTGTTAGATTTGACTATTAATCAATAATTCTGGCCTTGAATATTTTATTGAATGTATTTAAAAATGAGGCCACAAACCTCTGTCATTTCTGCATGCATAAAACAGATAGTAAATACGTCAGTAACTCTGCATCAGCCGTGCTGGTAACTTATACCTTAACGTAATGAAATACTTTTAGTTTATTTAGTTTCAGAATACCTCTTCATACAAAAGAACTGGATTGGATTTTTAATACGTAGGGTAATTAGTTTTAAGTTAATACAAAAATTTTCCAAATAAATGTAAAGCGTTTTTATGCAAGTATTTGAATAATTTCTCGATTTTATCAACAACATACAAACTTTAAGGTTGAATGAATGATAGTGCTAATTAAAGGTATATTTAAGGTTAAGTATTCTTGACCCATTTTATTTTACAAAAGAAATGTATTTGATATCAAAAAATTAGCTGTTAAAAATTTACCAATTTTGAGAACAATTAATCATAAACTCCAATTTTTCTTCAATGAGTTGGACAACCTTCAACAGTCAAAGGGATTTCTGGTGGCCACACGGTTGTTCCATCTACGAAATCGACTATTCCCTGTACAATCTGAGATGCACTTCTATTCTTGTGCAAAAAGACTTTATGAGAGACTGCAAGAATATCGTTCAGCTCTTTATCATAAGGCACGGTTGTGTTTATTTCCTTATGCACAACTACAACAAATTGTAATTCTCGTTCACGAAATATCTTCCTCATATACGCATAGGGAGGCTGCCATGTTTTAATACAGCTATTAACATCTTCATCATCCCATGCAGCTCGGTAAGGCCTTGGGTCGTTCCGGTATTTGCATCCATTCGTTTTGTGTGTAAACATAACCACGAATTTTTTTAACTTTGGAGTCTTTGCCTTCGTAAACCCAGGACGCTTTTGATTGATTGCCAACATCGCTGAGAACCAAAGTGGCAACTCCGTGTGTCGGCAGAGTAAGCCGATTGGCATATTCTCAGGTTTAGCCTTTTCCTTGACTAATGCATAGTTCGTGGTCAATTCAATATGAGGTAAAAAACATCCCTCGTCACTATTTATCCAAAACAAGCTTATATAAATGATTTAGTTACAAATTTGCACAGTTGAAGATTAAATTAAGTGCAACATACATATGGTGATGGTAAAAGATCTTTTTAAAATGGAAATCGGCCATAGTGTATATGCCAAACTTTGTACAATTTTCTCCTTTGTACTTCCTCCTAATTCTGTCAACGAGGCCTTGCTTCATAATTGAATTGAAGGTAGCATAGCTTCTAATCTTATGCGGGTCCTCTCGGAAGTAATGGCTATTGTCAACCATAAATAGCATCTCAACGCAAAATGACGGGGGTGAAGGCGGTGGTGGTGGTAGAGAGTCTAGAGTTATTTCCTTTGTGGAAATAAACGGTGTGGCTGACATTTCTGGTTCTGGAGTTGAGGGAGGTGGAGATGGTGGCGGTGGAGGTGGCGGGCGATGTGGTCGTGGTGGAGGTGGTATGGGTTCAATAAAACAGCTTTTCGCAAGTACTAGAGAAGTTCGAAATGGAACGAAAGACCAAAACGTATTTGCAACCCAAAGTTTCATCTTTCTTTCGCCCAATTATTTAAATAACATAAGTAATGTGAGCTACCTTCAAATGGTTGACAAGTGTGCGTACTTAGCTCGTATTTGCATCCTGCTATTTCGCATTCATGACACACCCCGTTAAATAGTGCACAATCCCCCATTGTGGGCACATGAGCGGGCAAGCTTCCATAAAATTTTGAAACAGAAGCTGCCGCAATTTCGAAACCTCCTTCGGCAAAGATACAGCAAGAGAAGCAAAACGATAGGAGCACTCTATCATTTTCTACCGGAATCGAATCATAGCCTCTAATTATAACTTTATTTCCTTGTACTCTGAAGTTCTGTATTAACTCGACCGGTTGGTACATTTTCTTTGCGAGTTTCATGATATCGACCTCTTGAAATATTGCAATGTCATTCAATTTGATGTTGAATAACTGTAAGAAAAAAAATTCAAATCACAAATCATTCCTGTACATGCAGAAGCGATGTTCTCACTGATATACATATTGTGATGTAAAATATTTGTACCACTACCTTTTCGCCTGGAAGAACATCTTTGATAACTGCTGTTTTTATTGTCAATTCATAACTACCATCGCCACATAACTTTACCGTGAATGTGTTACAACGGCCGATTTCTCTTTGCCATGGCTTAGCTACCAGCATGTACTCGTATAGCTTTTTGTTGTCATCGTTTCTGGCAATGATTTTGTCACCCACAAACTTGATTTCCGAAATGTCGTCCTTGGCATATTCTTTATTATCGATGTAAGTGATGCCACGACTATCTGTGATTGCTGTGCCATTCATGTTTGCTCCGAAGACGGTTCCTTCAACCTCACAATTTCCCCTCTCCTTAAGGTTTTGGCATATTTCTCCATTATTGCTGTAAAACGCATTTAGCCGTCCACATTCCGATCCGGGAAACATGGAAGCAGGGCAACCTAATGTGGAAAGCAAAAAATAAGTGTTTTATATGATAAATGTTTTGGAGAATAAAGAATATACAAACACAGTTCTTAAATTTTGTTATTAAACTTTTTTTTAAACAAGTGTTGAATTCAAAATTATTTTGTACGTAAACGGTCTCCATGGTCATTTTGAGCTAGTTTATACGATTTGTCTGATGGAATTCCGTCCCATTGAAAACTTTTGTCGTAATGTTTGTTTCAATAAAGTTTTGCACTAAAGAAGAGATAAACATAAATTATTGCTCGTTATACTTTGCCCTAGCAAATGAAACAGTCGTGTTGCCTTTTGGAAATTTCATTGTTGCACTGAATATAAAGAAACTAAAAACTTAGAAATCTAAGTAAATAATTGTAGCATGATTAAATATATATATCCATGGATATAATACTTTACACTCGCATGTGCCTAAGTTCAATCATGTAAACTTCTTACTTTAATTCGTTATTAGACAAACTTTGTTCGCTAATAATAAATCCTTAAATTACGCAATTACGCTGTTCAATTCAAATGACATTATTTTTACTATATACTTCAAAAAACGCGTCACGAACTTCTGATGATTTGCACACGTATATGTATATTTTAACATGCTCTAACGCTATAATCCATCAACGAGGTAGTGCAATATTTGAATCAAAGTTCGAAGTATCGCTAATTTAAATATTACATAATACGTTTCTGAATACAAATTTTAAAGTTTTTTTCTCACAATTAAATAATTTTTGCATGTCAAGCCAACAATCTATGTCCATTCGAATAAATGGTTATGCATAATTGGGCTTTTTCCTAATGTCTCTTAGTTTATCAAAATGTATAATTACGTTTAACATTTTAGCTCCCGTATTAAGTTGCTTTAAGGTCCACCGCCGTTATTATAACTTTAAAAAATGTGTTCGCTTTACCAACTCTTTACAAATAACTAATATCATAATGAAAATTGTTACCTGTTTCCCTACTACGTTGACACTGTCCGTTATTTAGATATTCACATTCGCTTATTTTGCATGTACATGGGTCAAAGCAAAATTGATGACAAGATCCAAGAACTTCTTTACAAGGTGGGTCCAATACATCTATGTTTAAAATATTTTATAAATGTTAATAGGATCTTAAATGAGTAACATTTTAACTTTTTGGGAGCGTTATATTATTCGATTTATATTTTCATGATCCATATACTATTATTGACATACTTAAAAATGTGTACACTTCTTTGGTAAGCTACGAACCAGCCATGAAGCCATTATGTAATAACAAGATAGTATTCGCGTGTATGCTTTACATGTAAAAAACATTCAATTAAACTGTCTACAAAATTCACCATAATTTAACAATGGAGGTCTTTCATTCAACAAGCATAATTTATATTAAGACTTTGGAACGTAGCTGAAAACTTTAAAAGGTTCTCCAGCATAATAAATAGAGCTTTATTAAGATTCCAATAATAAAATAAAGAATGTTTTAATGTACTTGGGAAGCGTAAGCTTAGCTTATGTGTCAGCTCATTTATTATACTACGATCAACTTAGGAAGGCTTCCAAGCTCGAAAGGGATAAATTTCCAATTTAGTGAAAGGCCATACAGTAGTATTTAGTAACTCATATACAAGGACAAACAAACAGAGTAACAGTTTAATTACACAATAGCTATATCATGGCACATCTAATACATCCGGTAATTAATAAGCAAATTAACCCAAATAGACGGGTATAATTGAACTATTCTTACTTTTTGGTCTAGTGCACATCGACGTTCTACAGTTGAAAACACAGTGGTGTAATCTACAAAGTGCAGCGTTTTTGCTATATTTCGTGCACTCTGTAAACAAAGAGAATTAAAAAGAACGTGGAATTTTGCTATAATAGCATGTTTAGATTTGCAATACTGTTACATTGCTGTTAAAAAGAGGATTTATCTATCATTAATTACCTGGTGCCATTCGACATTCCGAAGTAGGTGCAAAATACTCACAGTTATCGTTCAAATTGCATAGGCAAGGACTGTCATTGTATGTTTCACATTTCCCAGGGACTTGAGTGTCTCCGATTTCCAGATTTGCATCACTTGCACAGTATCCTCCGACATCTGTTAATTAAATAAAAGAATTGGTAAATGTAAGCTTTAGAAAGCTTGTTATAGCTTTTTTCCAAAATGGTTGAACCTAAAAGCCTAGCCCAACGTTGTAATTTTAATTTTTAGAGTGTACGCCTAATAACACGACAACAGAACATTTATCATTAGTGCTTCTTAAGTCTCTTTTAATTTGATATTGCATGAGAATGTCATACAATTATACAATTTTTGTTTAGTGTCCACGAAAATTTGCAGGATATTAGATTTTGAAGCGTATATTGCGAATCTGCTAACAATAGGTGTTTTTAACAATTGTAGTGCCAGTTAGACCAAAGATATTCCGCCGTTTCATACTCTATTGGCGCTACGATTATAAAAAAATCTGTTGGTTGCAAACTCGTAATTTACTCATTAAAATCTATTATCCTGCAATTTTTTTTAGAATTTCAGCAAGCAAAACATTTGTGTCACCCTCATGCAATATTTCATTAAAGGGACTTTACAAGCGATTGCGGAAATTTGGTACTTGAGTGGCTTCAAGAAAAGATACAATATGGTATGTTGTACTTGTACACACTTTAAGAACTTAATAGACATCAGTTGTGTCAGCTCATGAGCAAAATGCAGTACAATTATTTTTTTCAAAATGATAACGCTATGATTAATTCTACACTTTGTTGGCACATTTCACTTTAGATATCTGCTTAGTTTGACATAAAGATGTATACAAGATTTTGAACGAAAAGTTTTATACAACTAAAAACCTTAATAACCTTGTGGAGATACTTCTGCTGTCAGTAGCAGAATTATAATTTGAAGGAATGGTGTAGCAAATACTACTTTCAAGTAGATTGTTCCTAATGACATAGCAAGCAGGTATAGAGCCAGTTACGAAACTGATGACAAAGGTTTTTGTATCAGCCAAAATTGTCTATTAGGCGGAAATGAAATGACCTTCATTCAAGAAAACAATTCGTACAATAAATCCTAGCTAATTGGCACTTACTTATAATAGACTTACGTTTTCTTTTGATTGTAGCTCAGTGAATACTATAGACTATGAATCATGCATCTTGGTTTTATACTATTTGTTGAATGTAATGAAGGAATAAAGTATTCAAACATCTTGTAGATGTGAAGAAGGGATGGTGAAAGTGTCCGTAAGTATACGAAATACTGTTATACATAATGTAGTTAAATGTTGAATTAAATATTTTTATTTTTTTCAGAAATAACTCTTCATAGAATGGGTTCCGTTATTTGGAGAGAATTAAGAAAATATGGTGTACTGCATAACAAAGTGAAACAAATTAATATATTTTTATTATCATTTTAATTTAGAAAACTAGAAATTATCCATTTTGGGGACAACAAGGACGAAAATGACTACATATATGGGGTAGTGTGACACAAAATATGGGTTGGGGACTATTTTTCCTCGTTGCTTTTTACCTATATTTTTATCCATCGGTCTTCTTCCCCTTAGATTAATTTTATTATAATATTTTTCTTCAGAAATATATTTCCCTATGGCTCGATAACGAGGATTCCCCATAAAAATGTCACTTGTCAGGGGTGAACAACACAATTTTCTTCCATTTAAAATACACGTAGCAAAACCTGCGATTTTTACCGATTTTTATCTGCGAGGTGAGATACCGATTTACTTAATAAAGTCTAAAATGAGTACCACTTAAAATGAAACACTCATATAAGCACGGCAAACCAATTCAATATTGGCACTGGGCCTAAACTCGCAGTTAAAGAATAAGCATGCTTGATTAAAATGACATTTTATTGTAAACTCTGGGATATCTTAGGATGTATCTAAAGCTTTGTGTGTTTGTAAACTTGTTCATATCATTGAAAGATAAAAGTATATCACAACTGGTGCTCAGAACAATGTACAATATAGCAAACAAATTCACAATGTTTACTTCTGCATTGCATAAAAGGTTTAGTTTCAGACATTTTAATTTAAGTGCATCAATTTCTCCTGTTTTTACTATTTATACACTCAAGATAGAAATTGGGTTTTCCACAACTTTTGCTGAAAATTGCATTAATGAATCCAATTGTTTGCTTGCAGTCATATTTTGATCTCTTTGAACCACGAGTTAGACCAATTTAGCTTAATTGCATGCAAAAAGAACTACATAGAAAAGCATGCACTTCAATTACGTAAATTACAAAGAACCATGTCGGTTTACCCAACCTGATAAACTAATCAACAAAACATTAGATCCGATCCTCATATCCAATCTTAGATACATCGCATTCATTTAAATGATTTCTAGCTGAACAGTACATACGACAGTTTGCATCTTGAGGGCAAATCTTTTACATAGAGAATTCATTACAGTGATATAAAGTTTAATTCTCGCTTCTCTCAAACATTTATCGGCAACGATTTCCTATCATGGCAGTGACAGACAAAGAAATACATGAGACTTCATTCAGAACAACAATGGCTGATGGCTTGCGACCCTTAATTAAAGTGAACTACCTGTTAGGCGTATCAACTTTTACAATTAACACATCCGGCCATCTCCACCAGCCCCACAAAATTTTCAACCTTGTACGGGTTTCTGTGACACTTCTCATTATTTCTCTGTCAGCCTCCTTGACATTTTATAAAATTTTGGAGACGCTTCTCTGGGATCCTACATATGGAACACAGGATATAGCTAGGTTCAATAGAATGGTCGAGCTAATCAGCAAATTTCTCACGTTTGTGTGCCCCACAATGTTAATATTCATTGGTCTCTTTAAAAGTCATAAACTCTCCAAGTTTTTCAAGGAGATGGACATCTATAATGCTGGCATCTGTGACTTTACGAACCCCCAAGCTGTGCGACTTGTCTCTCGCAGATATTTTGCTCTGCATTTGGTTATGATGACAATTTCTGCAAGCTTACTGGTACTTCGCATTTTTACATGTTTGGATCCTGGAGAGCTCATGTGGAAGAATATATTGGAGGATAAACAAAATGCAACTTTCTCCACGCCACTGATCACTTTTGGAATGGTGCTCTTAATTGGAGTGAAGCAAACAACTATTGCTTTCTTGGAATGTTTCTGCGTTGCTTTGGCAACATGCTTTTCACAAGTCATCAAGAATCTAAGCAAATTCATTTCTAATAAGGCAACAAAATGGGAAGGGAGTCATTTGGGTAAGCTCAGTGTAGCAAGATTTCTTGTATGAGAACATTTGCATAAACGAATTTGCAATATTTTGTGATTTCTTAGAATGCCCCCGTCTGAGTGAAAGCACGTCACAGGATGATAAGGATGGGAGCTCATACAAGCCCTCTGTTTCTGTACATGGAACTCCAAAACTTAATCATGAACTAATAACTTTAATTCCTTTTACTAATAACCTGTCTATGCGAAATCCTGACCTTAAAGCTTGTGTAAATGACAACGCCAACGAGAAGAGGAAAAGCATATCACTTTCACATTTAACTCCAGGCCAGCAAATCTGTTTCGTAACACGAAAAATGCATTATGTGGCAAAAATGCAACAGATTGTGAACAGCTTGTTTGGATCTGTTCTTGCCCTTGACGTTGCGTTTACAGTTTTCATGATGGTGTTACTAAAGTATTTACTAATTCGTAATCTAGGTCTACAAATATCAAGATTACGTGGAATTTACTTGGATGTCGGAGGAGACTCGGTTCAAAAGGATTTATTACAGAACGCCACTAGCAACTCCACCACCACTTTCATGTCCCCAAACAATGTATTTGTTATGTCGCCATATGGATGGATATTTTTCCTTGGCTTTGACCTTTGCTTCTCAATGCGAATTGTAGTACTCACGAGATTTCTAGGCAACGTGTACAGAGCATCCTTGAAATTTAATGTTGTTTTGAGTAAGGTGCTTGGAATCGCTCAAAAGCTCGCTGATGACTTTGCTAATAACGAAAGATGTGGGGGAAATGAGAATGGACTAATATCACGAAAGCGATCTCTTTTAACTTTAACGGAAGCAAATACTGTGCTGGCGTTTTTACAGGTCAACTCAACACAACCAATAGCTTTCTCGGCTGGTGGACTTTTGACCTTCTCGGGAAGCACAATTTTATTTATAATTAGTGTTGTCATTTCCTACGTTGTATTTCTTCTTCAAGCTTAAAATAATAGGTACCATATTCAATATTTTATGTACTATTACTAATCATGCTTTTACTATCCTTAATCTTTGTGGTCACTATAAACATGGTACCAACCTGGACATTTTCAAAACATATAGTTTTGAATACAAATTGAAGAAATATAAAGCTGAAATAAATTATACAAGTGAAAGCCTAAAAGCAACGAGCATTTATAGTACTTGGATGACTTTCTCTTTATACTTTCACTTACCTACCAAACCATTGTATTCTCGGTCTTAGGCAAACATACTTTACGCACCGTGGTCATTTTTGCGTGTCAGCATTGAACATTGTGTTAGCACAACTAATTACGTTTGTAGGTAAAAGTGATGCTCTGATGCAATCAACTGTCAACCGTAAGCCGATGAAATTATTTACTTAGCATCGAACCGTCTCTGATAATAATGTCACATGTAGGATCAATTTTCTCGTTTCCGTTGTATCATTCCACATGACACCGACTCACCCAATTTATTCGAGAGTCTGACATCATCAGTAAAAGCTAACTTCTGCTAGAAAACACGTTTCAAAACTCAAGCTCCAATAATCTAATAATCTAAAAATTTGTTTCCTATCACCATGATTGATCAAGAGGGCCAGCAAGATTCATCTTTCCGACTCACCATGGCTAACGGCTTGAGACCTTTAATAAAAGTTAACTACCTTTTAGGAGTTTCAACATTTACGATTACCTCTTCTGGAAATTTCCGACAGCCATGTAAAGCTTTTACCATATTTCGTGTGGTGCTCACCCTTCTTCTCATATCTTCATCAGCTACCATGACCATCTACATGATGCTCGAAACACTCCTTTGGAATCCGGATTTCGAAACTCAAGATTTTGCGAGGTTCAACAGAATGGTGGAATTAACCTGTCAATTTGTTTCGTTTGCCTGTCCAACGATGCTAATATTCATTGGCCTATTCAAAAGCTGCGAGCTGTCAAAGTTTTTTGAAGAAATGGGCTCATACAACGCTGGCATCTCGGAATTTGCAGAGCCTCCAGCAGTTCGGCGAGCCTCCCTCAGATTTTTTATCATGCATTTAACAATCATGGTAATCATGGCGTGTCTTCTGCTGCTTCGCTTTTTTACATGTTTGGACCCAACTGAGGTAGTTTGGAGGAAACTGTTGGAAGAAAACGGAAACAAAATTTACGCATTTGGAGCAATTTGCCTTGCACTTTATTTGCTAATTGGAGTGAAACAAGCAACCGTGGCGTTTGTGGAGTGTTTCTCTGTCGCTCTGGCAACATGTTTCTCACGTGTCATTAGCAATCTGAGTAGATTTCTTTTGGAAGAGGCAGATAAATGGGAAGGAAGATATTTAGGTGAGTACTAACATAAACATTTAAATTCGCCATTTATATTTACACAATTATTATTTTTGTATTTCAAAGGCCATCCTACCACAATACCTGAGATCATCTCTGACAAAAATGTACATCCATCAAAATCATTTGGAAATTTAAGTTCAGACATCTCGTTAACCACAAAACCCCAGCTACTGCCCCTTTTATCGTCCAAAATCGACATTATCTCCAAAGGAAATTATAACCCGGACAATTTTATCCTCCAGGAAAGAAATCCCAAGCGACAATCACTTTCTCAATTAACCCCAGGCCAGCAAGTTTGTTTAGCTATCCGGAAAATCCAGCTTGTTTCCAAAATGCAGGATACTGTAAACCGCTTATTTGGCTCTATTCTTGCGTTCAACATGGGATTCACAGTTTTCATGATTGTTCTTCTAACATACCTACTAATTCGAAATTTGGGACTACAGATAATACGCCTAAGATCAATTTATTTGAGGGGAAATGTATCCTATCTAAATATTAGTCAGCTAGAAACCGGATCAAATGTTAGCGAGTCTAATTTGACCACACCCGCGCTTGATGTGTTTATTATGTCGCCATATGCATGGATATTCTTTCTTGGTTACGATATTTGCTTTTCATTACGAGTTATTACTCTCACAAAATGTTTGGGAAATGTGTACCGGGCATCTATGGGATTCAATAATGTGCTTAGCAAAGTTCTGGGGAAAGCACAGAAATTGGTTGAGAAAATGACCCGTGAAGGTGGAAAAATTGATAAGGAATCGGCAAAGGATGTAAACATGAGAGAGATAAAACATGTGATAACCCCGTTGGAAGCAGATACTGTATTGGCGTTCCTACAGGTTAATTCAGCCCAACCGATAGCTTTTTCTGCGGGTGGGCTACTGACATTTTCCGGAACTACGATAATGTTTATTAGTAGTGTCATCGTTTCCTATGTAGTTTTTCTTCTTCAGGCGTAAGGCAATTTCTGCATTCATGCAAGGGATCTAAAACTGAGAACTACTAAAAATACCAGTAGGATAATTAAACTTCATTCGACTTCTTTTTAATTTTCAAACAAGTCCCAGTGTAAAAACTTAGACAGCAATTAACTAAAACCGATCAATAAACTATGATTGGATATAATCGAGATGGCTACTTTAAATGGAGAGATTACGAGAAGATGCCTTCATTATCAGTGATAATACTCCTCATGTTAGGATATTTCAAAACCAAATTCGAAATAATTTCTTGATTTATATAATAGTATTTAATCAAATATAAAAATGTTATCACTTTATGTTTATAATACGTAACTCTTTATGCGTAGTCACTTTAGCTTGTTTTAGTCACCACAGACAAGTTAGCTGCTAAACTTTAGCAGTTAACTTGTCTGTGGTGACTAAAATTTATAGGGAAGCTAAAGCATGTGTACATATAAGCCTTGGCTTTCCTTTGAACACCAAAACATAAATTCAAATATATTTTCAATCAAGTATTAATTTATATGAGAAGGTTCCAGCGTTGGGGGTTTTAAATAAAGTTGACAAATTCAGGTTTATTTTTAAGTCTTTAATGAATAAACCTATGAAAACAAAATACTAGCAACTTTTTAGTAAATAAAATATTCAAATGAAGATAACTTTCATGTACATTATTTGTCATAGAACTTAATGGTATACATATTATTTACTTTTCAGGTTTAATCATGATGTATTGAGCAAATTGCGAATGCAAATTTGATAAAGCAAAATGCGATTGATTAAAAACACAAACACTAAAATCTTTTTTACAGTGTTGTATTTTGTAACATGTAAATATGAAAGTTCTTCAGATTAAGCGGAATAAAAATGGCACATCCACTCTAACATTTAAATATGTTCGTTTTCCAAGGTTAAGATTCTCTATTTTATCCTTGAAATGTTCAAATGTCCTGATTAATACATAAAGACGCAAGTGATTATGTCTTAATCGTTGATTCTTTGATTATAGCTATTCATAAGCAGTAATGTATTAGAAAAACCTTTCGTTAATAAGTAATATGATAAATTCTGTGTGCATAGAAAATGATAAGATTGCAATAAATAGGACCAGTTTGTAAAAAAAATTCACAATATCACATGTAAAAGTAAACTATGTTTTGCTGTGGTAAGATTTCTTTTAAGCAGTTTTATATCCAAGTCTTCCCTAAATTTTCTAAATGAATTTTGAAACGGCTAACCGTTGCTTGTTTTGTATTCATACCACCACCGCGACTCATAGTTACCAAAAATATAGCACGATACTTCATTAGATGTCTTAAAGTTTTGAAATTATGCTTTCAAAGTAGAAACCAGTGGAATGTTGCATACCTATAATCTCCTGTACTATTTGTTGTACATATGGCTTGGTTTTGATGAAAATGAACAAAGAGCTTTAAGCATTCAAGTTGTAACAACAACAAGCTGTCCTTTAAGTGTTTTGATTTGCTTGTTTGAGTGGGAAAGCGTGTAAAGCAGCTGAGCTGAGCACATTGAATTGAAATCAGGTATGTTACAAAAGATTGGCAAAAAACTTAATGCTTAAGGCAACTGTCAATTAACATTCGATAAAAGATATTTTTCAAAGCCCTTCCAGTCAGTTGGGAGTTTAAAACTATGTTAACAATTTATTAGTCATAATATTTGGACAAACAGAAACTGCTCGTCTCTGATAAGTGATATACATTTAAGAGAAAATGCATCCGTTGTCAAGGGAGAGTAAAGCGAGTGCTTATCAAATGAAGGAATTCGTCGTGGACACCAAGACAACTTGCTTTTTGTGCTTGCAAGAAAATGTTCAGGTTCGCGAAAAGAAGCCCAGTAAATTGGGAACTGATGGAGTGAAGGAGAAGGAAGATCCTACAATAAATGGGAGGAGATATTCAACGCGTTCGAGAAATGCTTATCATGATGGAACAAGTACAAAGACTACTGGGAAACAGTTTTGTATGCGCAGTATCTACAAACATTTGAAAATCACGTCAGTAGACATTCTTGGGGAGGGAGAAGGATCTCTAATTGATTCTGTGAGAAATGGGCTCTCCAAAACAGACTTGGCAGTGCTTCTTTGTGGCGATTGTACCAAAATTGCGGAGGGATTGTCGGATGTGTGCTTGGAGATGGAGGTGCTGCAAATGAAGGTG
>JAQIXX010005248.1:0-14348 GCA_034700605.1 Willowsia nigromaculata | reverse complement strand
ATTTTATCAGTTTGAGAAACCATTGAGAGGATTATCTGCTGTCGGCCGATGAGCGTGTCGAGCTTCAAGGCACTACGTTTGGACTTTTATTTGATGCCATGAGTATGGAAATGGCTGCGCTCAGTGTAGCAAAACCTTTGACAACTAGTGCCAGATCACACTTGCAGCATGTGTACAAGCAGAGTCATGTACGTGGATTAAATCCAATGCACGTGTTTGATTAGGACCAAATGATTCAATATGCGCTTTGGATCAATTGGTCGTAAGACTCAATGATTTTTAAAATCAATTTTACATTGAATCACCCCAAACCAAAAATTTACTGAATATGAAACCTTCACTTTACATCAGTGAATTCGTAATAAAACATTTCCTATTTGCTGTTGCTAATTTATACAAATAGCAAGCACTCGGGTAAAGCCCCTGTTAAAACTCGGGATTCTAGCATTTCGGATTTCCCTGAAAAGTAACACTTTCCATTGCTTTTTTTGTCAAATGATAGTCCATTTAGTTTATGTTGTATCTTCAATCAAGTTCTTCAAGCTTTTTAAAAAGGAAAGCAGCAAATGGAAATGTTTACAATTCTTGATTGTTCCAAGAGAACATTTCATTGTACAATCAAGTAAGTTTTTGAGATGACGTGCTTCTAAATGAAAATCTCAAAAACAAGTCTAGGAAAGATTTTTTAAAACTATCATTGCTTTACGTGAAAAAGCAAGATGGATCACTAGTACAAGATACTATTATTGACACCTATATAAAGGAATTTGACTTCACATGTAATTAATAATTTCATTAAACTTAGATGTTTAGCCGAACCTAGGCTAGCTGCAGCTTATTTGGCTATAGCTGTACTTTCAAATCCTTTGCAAGTACGTTTCCTACATCTACAAATCTGCGTAAGTCCAATCCTCTATCACGTTACAGTCGGATTTCAGTATCTCGTTTGTGGCACATTTATTTTAAATTTAAAGTTGACTGACGCAGGTTCAAAGGAATTAATACAAGTGGTTGTGATAGATTTACTGTAACAAGTGGACATTGATTTACAACAGCATATTTGTTTTACAACCTAAAAGTAATGTTTGCTACCAATGCATCCAGTGCGTGATTTATTTGATAACACAGTAATTTATGACACCTTGTTATTTCTATATGCACATAAAAATGCTCATTTCATGTAAAAATCCATTGCCGACCTATGTACTAGAGAAACGTAAAATTTTAACCTAGCTCCTTATACTTTAGTATTAAAGGTTTATAGCCAGTCGGAAATGTGCGAGACTGCGAAAAATTTCTATGCCACTGAATTCATAGATTATTATTCTTTGGCGCTTTGGGTGCTTCTACACTCGTACCTTTAATGGAGATCGGCTCTCGCAGACCAATTCTTAATTAACCAGGATGTACATCTCGATATTTCTCACGTTTTTTGCTATAACCGTCCAGCAAGATTGAGAAAATTCTGAGAAAAAGTAATTGCACCTGGTAAATACCGAGAAAACTCCAAAAGTTGGAAAAATCACTTAACATACATCTGATAAGATCATTTTCTATGGTTTTGAACTTTTTCCCGCCCCCCAGGTAAATACCATTTTTTCCAGTATATACCGGTATTTACCAAATTTATTTTTTCACTTTTGGGAACTTTGTCATTCCTGCCATTCAGGTACCTATCCGTTTCTACCTTTTATTCAATTAATTGCTTAATATACTTTTAATCCACTTTCCCGTTTTAATATTTTATAATAAGGCGTGGAAACTCGTCACACATATTTTGCTCTAGCCTTGTATGTAGCATGTTGTAAATGGCATTATCTCCGTCTGGTCTTCGTGGTGATATATCTCCTTTTCGGTGGGCTGCTAGTTCATTTAGAATCCAGATCATTAAGAAACGTGCATCTTCTTATGGTTTATTGATATCTTCAACGTAATTGACTGTATTCCTTTCTGTTTACGGTTTTGAATTGATGTGTTGTTTCTAAATTCATAATAATCTCTGGATTAACATCTTGATGAAATCATAGACACATATTTAATAATAAGTTGTGCATAAAAATTTAGTATAAACCGTTTTGGGCAACGTGACTAGTAGTTACATGTGAATTGTCATGTGGCCATAAATTTTTATGTAAACTGTTTTTACCAACTTCTTCTTCTTAAGGTAGGATAGGACACGTGCATTGGTATACGTAACAGAATATTATAAGTAATTAATTTTTGCGTCAACAGGGTGTGCCATTTACAACAAGCGAGTTTTCAGTGGGTATGGATTGAATAGAGTCTACAAGTATACAAATATAAAGTAGATACATTTTCAAAACCATAGCAGCATTAAATTCCAAATTTTAAGATTGATTTAATCAAATGGCAAATACAAACTAGAAAAAATGTTTGTGACTATTCTTATGTTTGCCTTGTGTTTCTGCCAAGCGGCGGTTTGCAATGATATAATGTCCAACGACTTGCGTATGATTGATTTTTACAAATATTATACGAAAGGCTTAAAAGACTTGCAAGAATTCAAAAGCATTTCTGTTCATTTGGAAACATACAAAACCTTGCTTTCACTACCACTGGATGAGCTTATTTATTTTACTTCAATATTTGGAGCTCAACAAAACCTCATACTAATTGACAACTATTATGGAGTTGAAATTCCAAAGGAAATTCAGTATCCAATTATGCTAAGACACCTAACACTAGGGTTGCTCACGTCACGCAATAGCTCTGAGAAAGACAAATATTTAGTTTGGTTATCAACGGAAAGTTACTCAAGCAACTCTACAAAAATCTGGTTGACTCCAAAGCCGTACTTATATCGGAACATAAATAGTGATATTTATAATTACTATTTTGAAATTGAATTTATTCCATTCAGCATGAAATCAAAACCTTGGCAACGTGAACTTCAAGTGTCTATTTCTTTCCCAAAATACGCGAGGGATTCCGAAAATAACATATATTTCAGGCATGCATCTATATTTCGACATTCAACTCATTTGGAAGAAAATATTCTGCCGTCCACTGTTACATGGCAAATTGTTTTGATAACAAGCTCAACTGACATGTCATCGGAAGAAACTCGTTGGTGGCTGAAATATCAGGCGGGTTATGGCAAGTATTCTGGCAAACCTTTTAAAAGGAGTGATTACGTTTTGATTATTTCAAAACTATTTAACAATAGATCAGAGAGGTACATATATTGTTACGCGTGCGGGTCAAATTCATATCATAACATCTCCAAGATCAACTTAAATGATAACTTGCGGGAAAATAGCGACGTAGCCATGCTCAGCACTCCCAAATCAATCGTGCTAAAATTGTATAAGACCTATTCTTATGAGTTATACTATCAAATGGAGCTTTGCAAAAACAGTTTTAGCGAATCCTTATTTCTTTCGCAGAACACCATAAATGCAAATGTTGCCCATGCACAGGCCAACGTGTTAATGAAAATACTTAATAATTATACCTACGAAATAGGTTTTTCTGGAACTTGCAGTAATGGTGTTGTCCAAAACGAAACTTTTCATAACAAATTTGGTTCGCCACAATTTTTGCTGTTTTCGATTGAAGACAAAAGATATTCAGGACACGCTCCGCAGCGGTATACGTTTGCTGTTCACGATGTCATCAACAGTTTGAGGTTTGTTGCTTGTGGTGCTGCGAAATCCGAATCTCTCGCGTTTAACCAGCTTGTTGACGTGTTCCACTCACCGATTTGGTTTTGGATTGTAGTCAGTGGCGTTTGTTTGATTAAAGTTTTGAAGCTTTTGAAATCCCATCGACGAAATTCTGTAAGAACTCACTTTGGAACAATTCTGAGGGCCTATCTTGGTCAGGACATTACAGAGAGGGTTTCGAGGAGAATTGCAAACATAAGATTTGTTTTGTGCTTATTTTACTTGGCTACCGTTGTGTTGAGTAATGCATGGAAAAATGACAATGTGTACAATATGGTGTTACCAATAAAAACGGTTCATCCGGAAACACTTATTGACTTAGTAGCAAGCAAGTATGATCTTTACACTAGAGTTATTGATTCGTTTGTGTTTGGGTTTGAAAATGGGGTTAATGAAGTTTTTAAGTGGGGGATCTACAAACAGCATGAGATATTTGGTTCAAGCGCAGATAATGGCATTTACCTTACATCAGAAGTGAAAATTTACAAAAAAACTGACCATGAGATGATTCACGGTAATAAGTTAGATGAAATGCTTTACAATGTATCATCCTTGTATTTTCCCAAAGAGACTGTCTTGCAGCAAGTTTACACTAACGCAAAACAAACGATTTTCGATACAGGTGCACAATATCCTGACGATATTAACATATTCCACCGATTTTACAAGAACATGGAAGAAAAACGGCTGGGGGAACTTTTAAAAAGTTGTAAGCATTCTGCTCTTGTAATGCCGAGCTACATGTGTAAAAATTACTCCCATTTGTTGCACAAGTCGAATATATCGAGTGACCGCGTTCACTTGGGAACAAAAGAGACATACTATAAAGCCTACACGGCTTTCAAAATTCTCGGCCACGTACCTGTGTGGATGTCACTGCGATTTAAGAGAACGTTGGAAAATGGACTTTTGGATTGGTGGGAGAAATACATTAGTGAAGTAAGCAGTAATCATCGTGTGGCTTATCAAGAGATTCGAAAACCGACAATGAGTGGAAATATTTTGGTCATATTCACTGTCTGGTTTAGTGGACTGGCTATGTCGCTGTGTAGTTTTGGGGTGGAAATTCATCAGGTGTTGCTTAAAGGTGTAAAAAAGTTGATAGTGGTGTGTAAAGACAGTACAATTTGGAAACTCTTAATTTACTTTTTACGCTACCGTTGCGGATTAACCGGAACACGCACGAGAAGGATTTTTCCCTCATTTACTAACCCTCTGTTATCTAAGTAAGCTTGTCTTATTATTTGTATTGGGTTAGCATATATTTTTAAATATTCAAGTATATACTCCAAATTTTTGCGGATTTCGAAGTAATACATAACAAGGAAATTTGGGTGGAGTGCAGCGCATATTAAAAACTCATCTCAAACGTGGCTCTAAATCCTATTTTACATTATGATTGTTTATAGAAGAGATGTAAACATTAAAAGGTAGACCACCTCATGAATTTGTACTACTATGGCATACAAATGACTACACTTTGCTTGAAGCACGGAGCAGAATACAATTGTCTTGTTTGTACAAATATTTTTCTCTCGTTAGTCTTAGATTTTACTTTGGGAACTATTTACATGGGGAAGTCAAAAAATTAACATAATTATATACTTTTGATTAGTGAAATAAGCGGAAAGCAAACAAAATGTCTAACTAATGTAAATATGGATGTAATACGTTAATAAATGGTATTCTAAAAGTGTTGAGGTACAACAAAGTACTGAAGAGTTGAGCATATTGATTGAGTTATTGCATTGGAATCTGCATTTTAGGTAATTTTTATTTGATAATTCAAAAATTGAAATGAAGCTAATAAATGTCAAGCAAGTTACGGAAATATTATCAGCCTATTTACTTACAAGGAAAAACTCCTTTTAAATTACTGCTAAAATATTGGCTTAATCCTACACACAATTGTATATAGTGGAATAACATTAAATTTTTAACAAACCTTTCGTCTTACGAATAATTCATATTTTTAATTTTGTCTTACTCTTTTCCATTAGAAATATTATACATTCCTCACAATGTCCGCATTGCCTAACAGCTTGACAAATATGAAGACATGTAATTATTACAAGAGGTTTTAAGTTAGGTACTTTACATAGAGCCATTTCTTACAACGTGACCAACAGTTACATAGACAGCTAAACTTATTCACGTAACCAAAAAATTACGTAAATTGTTTTAACCATTTCTTCCTCGTAAGGTACTGAAAAACGCCAACGTTAGGCTTTCTCTTAAAATGTTCTCGCTAATTACTTTTCGCTCAACAAGTATAGGATCTCTGCTGTGGATAAGCACTATTGTTCGCCCAAATACGGTCTAGTATGTGGGGGGCTATATGGTCGTATACGAGAAAGTTGTTTGTTTCAGTAATTAAACTTGACACCTATTTTTTGATTTGATGAAGCTTAAATTTTTAGACGAATGGGAAAAAAGAATCCATCAAAATGAAACTGTTTATTTTGAAAATCCATTTCTCATTATTTGCGTTCTTGGTCATTTGACTCCTTTTGAATGCGATAAAGTTTGAATCAGGGTTTACGAATCAATTTTATTTTGAATCAGAAGTAATTTTTTCCTGCATTTTTCATAAAGAGTCTGTTTTAAAAATTTGACATCTTAGTTCCAAATATTTCAATTAAAATTGCTCAGTAATAGTCAGGCAGAAATTCTTGTGCGTAAGCTTTAAGTACTAATAACCTGTCATGTTGAAAAGAAATCGATTTAGTTTTTCCTTCATGGATATTTTGCGCAACCTAATGTAAGTTGTTAGAAAAACTGACAGGATGTACCCGATTAACAAAGATGGATAAAATTGCAATTATATGATACAAGTTTAACTAGCTGACGTAAATGGTAACTAAATTTGCAAAAAAAAATCAATGAAAAAAATGTACAGCAGCCATTCGTTGTAGAAGAGGCGAATTTATGGAATTATTTATCGTAGTATTCACCAAAACTTTAGAAAAATGAATTTATATTACCACAGAACAGACGAAACGATTATCATACGAGACATTTAACTTGTTTTCAACGTTTTCAAAAAATAGGCAATGTACTACCAATATGAATTGTAATGGATAAAAATGTAATAGCGGGCAATGACAGAGCTGTATTATGATAACACACTCATGAAAATCGGATCATTTTGATTGCGCGCTATAAAGACAATACAGATCATATTTGATCAAAAATTGTATAGCAATAATTTCAGCACATAATTTGGAATAAAAACTATCTAGTAGAGTCTTTGGAGTTCGAGCAATAGATTAGACAAAAGAATTTATGGTAAGAGAAAATGAAAATACTACATGGATATCAAAGTAACTCTGTAATCCCAAGCAAATGGTTTAATATTGCGTGGCCCTAGCTTAATGATGAAAGCCATATAACCGTAATGTGTATTAAGCAGGTATTAGAAAAAATTTTGAACACATGACAAGAAGCTTCTCATCAGTTACAAAATTTAGATATCTGTCAACATGTCTATAATATAGCCAGTCCACAACTTAATGCTCACACTAAAATGACTACACCTTTGTTGAGGCATGGAGTATGATAGAAATGCTTGCTGTATAGTGGAGACACATTCCATTCAATGTAAAATTTATTGGTTATTCAAGAAGGTATTTATTAAAATGAATCAAATGTAAACGGTAACAGATAATATTTTGTTCTGATTAATTATATGAACTACACAACTGGACTCACCTCTTCCTAGTCTTACTCGCGAGATCAAAAACTCATCTATTTTACAAAAAAAAAAAGAAAAAAATGTATTAGAAAACATCATATATTGTAAATGGTGGCCAAGGATCTCCATTGTTTGATGCCACGTGTTATTCCAGCAATGCTTTTAAGTCTTTGTTGAAACGTCCGCAACCTGAAATATTATGAAATTTAATAATAAAACTGTAAGTAAGTATGTTCTAATAAATGACTAATGTTTGTTATAAGCTGTTACAAATTTCGTTTATATACCTTTATATTCTAACTCAAATTAGGCACCAAGTTTGGAAAGCAAATCTTCCTCTAATCCAGCTAGATCACCCATTTCAAAAGTTAAGTTCTCCTCGTTTCCAAGTAAATCCTCCCATTCGGAAATGAACTCCTCTTCTTTCTCAAGTCCAGGGTTTCCAAATGTGTTGTCAAACTTTTCATCCTCAGGTTCCTTCAAGGCACTTTCAGAATCAATGGGTTTACATGCTCCATTTTCTACAACCTGTTCCGAAATATGTGACATTTGATGAGCTCGGATCTCCTTCCGAGTTGAAAATTCTTCCGAACATTTCTCACACTCGTATGCCAATTTCCGTGGATGAATTTTCTTGTGGCGTTGAAGTTCTCTTTGATGCTTAAAAACTTCCGGGCACTCATCGCACTGATATGCCTTCGGACCTGAATGCGTATTAATATGTTTTTTCAGGCCATCTGTCGTAACAAAGTCTTTAGGGCATTGATCGCACATGTATGTCTCCTTTCGTGAATTTCCAGATTCCCTTTCTGACTGAATGTTTTCCCGCATTGATTGCACATATATGGCTTCACTCCTAAGTGAGTCTCTTCGTGAGTTTTTAGAATATCTTTCCGAGTGAATGCTTTGTCACAATGTTCGCACTTGTATGGTTTTGCCCCAAAGTGAGTATTTTCATGAGTTTTCATATGATGTCTCTGACGAAATGTTTTCGGACAATGATCGCATTTGTATGGCTTTGCTCCTGAATGTGTACTTTCGTGAAGAATGAGATACTTCTTCCTGGTAAATGCTTTGGAGCACTTGTCGCACTGGAACTTTCTTTCAGGATTTTCCGAGTGTGTCAATAAATGCAGGTTTAATTTGTGTCCAACAGTGAAACTTTTCGGACACTGATTACATTTGTATGGCTTTTCTCCTGTATGCACTCTGAAATGATGGTCGTGTTCAGTTTTTCGGGCAAACTTTTTCTCACAAATTTTACACTCAAATGGTTTGATATTAGTGTGCACAATTCCGTGGGATTTGAGATTTCGTTTTGCAGTGAATGATTTCTCACATACTTTACATTGGAATGCTTTCACTTCCGCATGTTTATACTTGTGCACATTTAGATGGCCGGGTTGAGTGAATGACTTTTCACACATTTTGCAATTGTATGGTCGCTCACGTGTGTGAATATTTGTGTGCATGGTTAGCCGAGATAAATTGCTTAAACTCTTGCCACAGAAAATACAGTCAAACTCTGTCTTTGACATTTTGAGTCAGTTTTTAAAAACTACTGTTGAATTTTTCGATTAAACTAATCTGACTCTTAACAAGTTTCTTAAGAGTGAGATTTTTCATTAAAAATTTCACTACATGTATCAAATAAAACTGTTGCAAAATCTAGATATTTGCATTTAATAGTTTCTTTAAAATAGGATGACCAATTATGACCATAAAAATTCAATATCTATTTATTAGACACCCAAGATTTTCATCCCCTCATCACTCTAAATTTTTATTTAAGTTGCTGATAGAATAATAAAAATTCTTAATTAACTTTTCTTATTTCAAATTAAATAGGAGTAAGTTTCAGTTACAATCCATAACAAATGATTAGTTTCAGGCTCACTCAACAAACTAAATGTAGATGTGTTCTTGTTCACGTTTTGACAAAAATGAATCCTCACTTAATGCTCCTTTCAAGAATCTCCATTTCAGCTCTTTCACTAATGTTCCATAAATACTTGTAAGCCAAAAACAAGTAGTAATTGTGTTTAAAATAAATGCGATAAGGATGCCGGTAAAATTCTACCCTATATGTACTCACGCTAAAACATGCATGTAAGCTGTGTGTGTAAAGAAAAATTTACAGTTGTTGTAAGTTGAACTGTTTATGTATCCCTTCCCACATCTCAACATTTAATCCTCACATATATTTCGTGTGGCTAGACAACCGAACTGGTGCAGGTGGTCTAAAAGTTAAAATGTGTATTTATAGAAGAATAAAGAAAAAAGGTTCTCTTTGGCATTCAGCACAGAAGGTAAATAAGAAGTTTCATATTTGTGGCCACGGCATTTACAAACAAACAGATATGGCACATAAAAAATTCCATGAAGGGAACAAAAGTGCCACAAAAAGGTACACCAAGATAGGTCTAAATATGATTCATGTAAAGTCTTTATCGCTGTCTGTCGGCTTCGGCTTTCGATGCAATAGTTCCCTTAGGGCGCATGCTTTACTATAGAACAAAAATGTCACACATTTTATCCAAAAATATAGTAACGGTTGATTATGGCAAAAACTGGTGATTCTTAAGACGGGCTAATTTATTCACAATCCCTGCATTTCTCTTGTTAGTATGACTTCCATACATTTTCATACGTGTTTTGCATTTTGAATCATTTGGAACCTGAAAGCGTTGCTGGTATTTAACTACTTTATTGGCTCTCGTCTCTTTAACAGTCTAAAAATCCGTGATAACGCCAGAATACTTCAGTTTCTCATATACCCCTTTAATTACACATTTTAGATAATTCCAACGAAAATTAATGGTCAAAATTATCACTATCTATGCAAAGATAAATTCATATACGCAGTATTCCTAAAAAGCATACCTACACATGTAATCCATAAACTAATTGTGATTCTCATAAACTGCATAAATATTTTGTGACATGTAAACTTTTAAAACATGACATTAGCTCCAAATTATGAGAGAGTAAAAATTCATCAAAGTTTGAATCAATTAGTTCATGTAATTGTTAATCTTCTAGTGGTAAAATTAAGTTAGTTGACTAATTAAATAAAAATTTGTACATGTTAGAAAATTCGATTCATAAAAGTAATTTCGCATCTTTATTTGAGATTTACTAACTCAGAACACATTAGGATTTCTGCATTACACTTACTCTATATTTTTATTTTAAATTTGTAATATTTACTTTTTCACCCAATTACTTGTAACTCTTTGTCCACCTGCCTTTTTAATTCCTTATATTCATTCTCCAGCCTCAAAAGTTGGTCCTCCACTTTCTCCCTGTTCTGTGTTACCTGTTTGGGATATCAAAATTTGGTCGATGGTGCCCTCAAATTTTTCGACACCTTTTCAAATTCTGGCCCAAGACCATGATGACAAATCTTGAAGCCACGGAGGGAGGTAGGCCACTGGAGGCCCTCTATATCTGGTTTCCATTTATAAGATTGGAAGCTTTTTTCCACACATAAGTACCATGCTACATATAATAATGATTTTATTAATCTTCTTAGTTTCGTAGCGAAGTTTAATCATGGTTACATAAATAAAACTATTCGCTTCGCCATTACTTTTCTTACATCAACAATCCCGTCCAAGCCTAATCCTTTATGACGTAACTGTCAGATTGTCAGATAAGATATCAACATTTCGTTTAGTACGCACGTATTTCAGGCTTTGGTAGATTGACGCAAGTTGTGACAGGATTCACACAGGTCACTGTAAATAAGTTCTAATCAACAGATTTCAATAATTTACGACTTCATGTAATGATTGTTTTGTTAGTATTTCACAAGATACAAGTACAATCATATACTTGTGTTGGTTCAAATAAATACGTTTGAATGATTTATGGGTACAAATGAATGGAAGCGAGGATGTTTCAAAAACCTAAGGGTTTTAACTAACCCTACGTGAAGTGTTTGCTTATTTTGATAATCTGGTAACCTATGGTAGATGGTTGATCTTATATGCGCTAAGCTTAATAACGTAAGCTTCCAGCAAAACTTTGCAGAACGTGTTTTTGTGCATAGCAAGTTCCTGAAGAAAGAACTAATCTAAAAAAAAGTGCATCAATAATGAACATAAAAGTCTTACAAAGTTTTACAGCAACATTTTTAAAAGATTTAATGTTCTACATGATAAATATAAGACAAGTCGCTGCGGTAAGCTACCATTAAAATATTAAATAAAATTGTATTGAATAATTGTGATACAGTTCATATGTATAATTTATTTTTGATGGTGACAATGTGAACTATATAAGACCTTATTTTAAAAGAAATGTTTGACATCAACCTCAAATTTTGAAATATTTTAGTGAATAGCCTCGCAAAGTGTTCCATGACCATCTCCACACTGGAGTAGTAAAACGCGAGGTGGGCTTTGTGCATGGTATGCTAGGCAAGTAGAAAAAACTACACCGATAGCGAGTGGAGTTGAGTTAATGCTCGGGGTTTGCAAGTTGTGATCCCATACAATTTGCTGCATAGTTAAGGCATCTCGACCACCAGTCCAGTATCCTGTGATTTAAAAAAAACATTAAAAACAGTACAAAACAGGTTTCCAGGACAACTCTTGTAAAATTTACAGTACCGCCAGTGAACAATGATAAGCTGTAAGCGTTTCTTAGGAACGTTTCTTGTGCGTCAGATGTAATGCTGGCAAGTCGCATTCCAGACATTTCACAAGCTATCTTTGCATCTGTCCAACTCTACATTCCAGCTTAATAATTCATTATTAAATATGCGTTTAAAATATTCCTAAAATAGAATTGTTAGTGAATATTTGGTTGGTTACCCTGCTTGGCGTTCTCTCAGCAAAAAAACTTTTACCATCGATAGATCCCAGATAATTCATTGTCTTTGGTCGTATCCCTACATCATAGAATACACTATGATTAAAACACAACAAAAACAGAATAATCTAGATTTTTTACCCTCTTGCGATGACGGGGATTTGCCAGTAGCACACCATAATGTTCCCAATATTGCTAGAAGTCCAAACAAGTTGTTCGTAATATTGTACATAGTTCTTCTCGACTCAAATTTTGCTATTGGCGAAATATATCTAACAAATTTATGCCACAATTTGCTAGCCACAATCACTAAAAATCCGCGGGTAAAACGTTTTTGAAGGAAGGTTAAATCGTTACTGAAGTCGCAGGAGTATTGACGCTAATTTATATGAAATTTAAGTAAAACTTTGTATAAGGGTAAGTATTTTCTTTAAAACAGATAAAGTCTGTCACAGATCAAATAGGTATGCACCTTTACTTTACTATTAAAGTTTAAAGGCACCTTCATTATGAAATTCTTATACAAACGGCCCTAAACACATTATCACAGAAGTTTCATGCTGTAAATCATTTTTATTAAGATACCTAAGATTTGATTAGTTACATTCCTGGCAAAATTACACCGGGATTAATATCAATTTTCATTTAATATGCCAGCACTTTTGTTACGTTTACAATCCTAAAAAACATAATTCTGTATCATGTCATTGTCAAAAGTATTTGTTTATTGCCCATGCATTTCAATCTTAAGTTGATTCACGCCAATTAATAAAGGTAAACATGTTTACTTCGAGCAACACGGTGACGGTGATACACTGTAGAACTAACGAATAATATTGTTGTTATTGTTGTTGTCCGGTGTCTGAAATCGTTCAATTCAACGGAGCAATCTGGTCAGAGTCCATCATAATTAGCGTCAATATAACAAAACTTGAAATAACATGCGTCGTAAACCAAATACTGGAATCTGATGGATACAATGTTTGACTGTGGAGGATCATAAACATAAGAAAAGGACTGGTAAAGTTCATGAAAATTTTAGAGTTTCATGATTAATATTTGTAACTAGAAACTAATATTAATAATTCCATACAATAATAAACAATCTTGAGTTTGAAGATTTGATAAGAATTATTGCTGGTGTCAGTTTTTCTCAAATTAATTGTCAAAATGATATTTTATTCATGTAATGTTATTGTTTAGAAAAATATCCCCAGTCACTGACATCAATATAATTAACACTATTTGAAACTTATAACAATAGCATTTTTAAACTTTACTAACAGCATTTAGAAAATATACTTGGACATTGACAGACTTAATCTGTTATTCAGAAAATATTCTTACACATTGCTCTTAACTCAAGTGTATATTCATATATGATTGAGTCAGTGCTTGAAGATGATTTTAGTACCACTTTGACATTCCTTCATAAAGGTTTTACGTTTTTTAACTATTGTGAATAGTAGACTGTTAATTGCATATATCTTTTCGGTTATTACTTCCAAAAGTTTCAATCACAAAGCAACATGCGAAATATTTGCAATAGATATTTTGGACTTGTAGCATTTTTCGTTACACAATGGGTTGCTGCTTGCAATTCTTTGCCAACGCAGAAAGGTAAAAAGTATAAAGGATTTTCGATTGTTAAGTCAGTTTACATAATGATTTTTTAATTCCGTACTATATTATACAATTGGTGCAGGTAGTGAACCCATGGGTCTGGTCTTTCTTGGGAATACCGAGGGGAAAAGCTTCTTTGCAGAGAATACTCAATACGCAGTAATAAAAACAGTAATTTTCATTATTTAAACCGGTATTTTAAAAAGTTTTGTAAATGATGGGGTTTCAATTGAATTTAGAATTGGAATGAATCAAATTCAGCTTGCAGAGCGTCTGGAATGCGCCTTGCAAGCATTACATCTGATGCCCAAGCAAATTTACTGAAAAATGCTTACAACTCTGCAACGTTTTCTGGTGGTAATTGAAGCACATAATCTTGGGTTTTTGTTCTGTGGAATTGATTTTTGTATTAACCATTCGGTTCATAAAATTTCAGACTACTGGACGGGTGGCAGAGATGCCCTTTCTATGCAGCAAGTTGTATGGGATTCAAACAAGCAAGAACCAAGCAGTCGTTATGTTCCTTT